>JAQIXS010005239.1:0-13097 GCA_034700785.1 Rossiulus vilnensis
AGAGGATTATGGGGTTTTTGCCACATTTCAGCACTAGATGGCAGACTTTTCAGTCTTGCCATGTAAACTCACGCCATAATTCTTTGGATTGAACTGCATCACGTTAGGACTGCTTTAAACTGTGCATGTAAATGTAGTGTATGCTATAACAACTGGTCAATATAGCATGTTATTCTTTATAAGGTGCGATTGTTAAGATATCTTAAAATTCGTTTTAAAATTTTAATGAGTGTATTCCAGCTGTGTGCATCCAAAAATACTTCATTTCTTGAAAAATAATAATCTTCGAAAACTGTACCCGTACGTTATACAAGGTGTCTACAAGCTGTTAAAGCCATTGACATCCCTGGAAGAAAAGTTGAATATGGCTTTAAAAGTGGTTATATAGGCCATTACTGACAAATTGGAGAAACCGGGAAACGCTGCATGACCATGCAGGAGCCATATGTGGCCATATATCACCAAGCATGGCAACTTTAGATAAAGCCATATATGACTACATACATGACCATATAGAAAATGTGTGATATGAATCTATTAGAAAAGCCATATATGGCAGTATGCTCATCCATTTATGGAAAATATTTCATATTCTGCTAAACGCAATCTCATTATTGCTCACTTCCCTTAAGCAAATGTAATACATACCAACATAAATAACTTTAATATAGGCCTACACAGTAAGCTTAAGTTACCTTATTATATTTTCCAGGTATGGATATATAGAGATGACCAAATCTGTTGACATATACATGTATGTTCTTGTGTAAGAATTTAAAAACATATCAGAAAATGTATGGACGTAAATGGTCACATAGGTCCATTTGTGGCAAATTTCTGATTTAACTATATATGGACTAAGTCATATATGTCCATATATGGTCCATAAAAATACTTTATCCACCCGGATTTAGATAAAGAATATTTGGACGTTGATTGAAATGTACATGCAGGTCATTGAAATCCTTGAAAAGCGTTGCATTAAAAGAAATGTTCTTTTTTTCTGCCTGGTTTTATCATTAGGTTATTAAGGATAATACCAAAAGTATTTTAAGAAAGAATGTAATACCCGACCATCCAGAACTGCGACCATTCCGATAAATCTATTAACTTAAAAACAAAAACAGTGTTCTTATTATGATAAGAATGTGCTTAAGAAGATAAATATAAAAAAACTGGTTAAAACCATTTAATCTATTTTTATGTTAATAAATTTGTTGAAAGTGTGTTTTAATTTTTCAACACCATATCCTGCAGACATGCAGAGGATCTTGCAACCAACTGACCAACTCGGTTGATCTAATATGCCATTAGATATGCCGCATCTATTCACCGCACTCGTGCATTAAATGCAAGGAATGTTGCTTATATGCCATCACAAATTGCAGAACTTGCAATGGCGATGAGAGAGTCTCAGGTAATAAGAGTATTTTTCTGTTTAAATATTAGCAATGCAGCACAATTAATGCGTACCTCAATCTTCAGCATGGTCGGTTTTGTGCGCAATTGGCGAAATTGTTTGGTCGTTCTTGTCGCAAATCCGCATAACCCGGAGGCCCCAAACATAATCGTGCAGATTTAATAAACGCTAGAATTGACATTGCTTGGTCCTTGGCCAGTCTGAACATGCCAGAGATGAGTGGGGGAACACGTTTTCAGTGAAACTGTATCGAAAATGTTCCGCATTGGAAGTTGCACACATTTTATGAATCATAAAGCACATTAATTTTATATTGCTGAAATATGCATAACGTATTATCGTGCTGGCGCGCAATTCAGCGAAACTGTTCTAATTAAACTCATTCCTTCCGTAAGATAAATCATGTAAAACGCATAAAACAAGTTGCCTCGGTCATTAAAATGGTTCATGGGCATGGAGGCGAATTCAAAAGCGCAGTTTTGCGTGACGTAGCGAATAAGAATAAATGTGTACATACCGCCATGCTTTGGGTCCTAAATTAGTTACCACTACTGCGAATGTTAAATGAACCTTAGTATAAAAAAGTAAACATGGGCCATATATGAACATGCATGTATATGACTTATTCCACATATGGTTAGATTAGAAATTGACCACAAATAGATTGATATTGTCGTACACGTATAACTCCATTCATACCCATATAAAGTTTATATAAGTCAAAAAATCCATAGGCTGTATAAATTCTTACATGAATGTCACCATGTATATCAACATTTATAGATATGGTCATGCATATATGGAAAATATAATACAGTAGGCCAAACATATTAAGAGTACAAAACCATAACGTCGTAAGTGTCCAACATCCAAAATACCTTTTATTAGCCTGGTATATTGTAGGAGCCTTTCCACGCATTCTATTGGTGGATACTCAATTAGGACACCCCTAAGGACCAGTAAAGTTGAAATTGACTGTGCGTCTACAATGTAATGTTAATGTGTGTGGCTCATTTTTGGAGAAAAACTTTCACTACTAAAACGTGTGTGTGCTGTTTTGAAATTAAACGTCAATGATTTACAATATTTGGACTTTTCCCTGTTTGAACGAAATGAAATTAGTGCAAGCATTATTTTTCACGAAAGTACTGCATTAAGTTTTTTTTCTCCTAAAAAGTTGATTTCGGCACTTATTACATTATAGTTTGGCACCCTTCATATTAAAGCTAAATTTTTTATTTATGTTGGCCAGTGTTACATTTGCTGAAGGGAAGTTAGCAATAAGGAGATTGTTTTTATTAGAAAAACGAATATTTGTCGTATATAATCATGTATGACTTTAGCTAATAAAGTTTTATAATTATAAGTATATAAATATAATTATAAAATTGACTCATTCGGAGATGTTTCTGTTTCAATTATAAGTATATAAATATAATTATAAAATTGACTCATTCGGAGATGTTTCTGTTTCCCAAAGATCAGTGATTTTTCGGCTTGCCCTCAAACCACAGACAAGACGACAATCGAAATGTAATGTCGTTATTTGAATATTGCAAATGAAGTGTGAGTCATACTGGAAATCAATTTTGACTTTTCATCGAGTTCTGGGTGGTTTAACTGTTGCTAATGTCCGAAAAGTTGGAAGCCACTGAAACTATTCGGGGCGCAGCCATTTTTTTCTTCAATGATTTCAAACTCTGCGAAATTTCATACGACATATTTGTTTTTATTACCGTTTGATTTATTATTTTTCTGTGTCCAGAAATGGTGTAGTTGCAACGTACGTTTGTCAGGGATGTCCATACCTCGACGTGAAAGCCAAACGATGTCTCCAGTTTTATATCATGAAATTTGGTGAAATGTTGAAGAAGTTGAACATGAATTTCAAATTGTTCTTTGCATGTCTAATAAATAATATTTCATGGCCTGTTCGGTGCCCATATCAAATGAACGGTTAGAAAATGGCTTAAAACGAAGAAAAATGTGTATTTAGCAATCGTGTCGTCCACGCTGACCGTGTCCAGCGTCGTGTATCGTCCCCGATTTTCGGTTTGAAATCTTTGAAGAATTCTGCAGTTTAGTGTTGTTTGTTAGTACTTACGTTCCTGGTTTTGAGAGACGTTTTTACGAGCATCGTTTTCAATTGGAGAGCTCATTATTCTTAAGCAGTTGTCACATAAATAGGCAGAAAAATGACAATTTTGAAACGAAGGGGAATGCGGTGAGTGCACTTGCAAATATGACGCACAAATTCAGATCGCAAAACACACGTCCATCAAGAAAAACCAAGAATAAACAATTTGCTATCATTAGCCAAGGAGATGGACAACAAGCAGGGCACTGAGAACAAATAAATAAAAGGAAAATGCGCAGGGGTGAAAAGGCCACCCCATGAATAATCAATTTCGAAACCGGCTCTGTCAATGCCACCGCATAATAACGTCAATAAATGGGATAATTTACGATGCTGGACCCAAGCCGCCGACAAATACTCTTGGATGCCATTAAAAAATAGCTGGAAAATCCATTAAAAGAGATGCAGGGGACATTGCTCGATTTTGCAAGATTTTTTTTAAAGCGTTGAAAAACAAAAATATTTCTTCAGCGAATCTGAGCAGCGTTGCTGCATTATTATTTCATCTACATGTACATGTATTCGTAGTTTTTCTAATTTTATTTATTTTTTATTGGCAGCTATCTGTGGTAGAAGGCGGCGGTATAATACGATGTTTCAGGAACTCTTGCTTGGGAATTACAAAAATTGGAGAAAAGGTTTTCAAAATAAACCGCCGACTTCCTGGATGTTTTCAAACGCTCAAACGATGTTTTTAATTTATGGCATTGTATTCGGCACACGGCAAATTTATGTCAGACGATAAAAATGCAAGTTTTGCTTAATCACTGCCGGTAATAATGTCGGATTCCGATAGGGACGTAACGTGGAAGCAGGAAGATTGTGGAGGTGGAAAACATTTGGCCTGATTGCGTCACTCGCAACTATGAAGCCGCAATGAAAATGGTTTATTTGGTGTCTTATGCAAGCAGGATTAGTAACCCTCCAAGCTGCATTCCTCATGCGAATTCCAGGATGACCAAAACCGGGGAATGCCACATACATGTATGAGCTTACCAAAATGATTGCATAGATCTGAAACGACGCGACGTCATGGTATAGAGATGAGTATAATGTATTTTGGATAAAATTGGTGAATGGTCAGAATGGCCATCAAAAATGTCGAAATTTTTACCTCCTACCCCCATCCTCCATCCCTACATCCGAGAAAATTACTCCCCTACCCTTGCTCTGCGTGTCCCGTCCTACATGTACATGTAAATTGGCCACACATGAACTTAAATGACCATGTACTATCCATGGTTTTCAATGACTATTTAAAGACGTTTACCATTGCAGTAGTGATCTTGCTGCTTAGTTACCATTTTTTGTCATGTTGTTTCCATAGTAATGGCGGGAGATTGCATCGCGATATATAATGGCAAGTGCGGGGGAAGTTTTAAAACTTTGACATGTCAGGGACCGAAAATAAATATGAACTGCCAGCCTTGGCCCCTAATTGACTTCCAGGGTTTTGTCGGCAACAAACAAAATAATTAAGGTTAACGTTCATGGCATTTTTAACAGAAACTTGTTGCCTATGGTCGTGGGGATTACTAAATTGGTCCTGTTGCACTAATTGGGCAAAATATAGGGTCTAAACAAGATCCAATTCGGACAGCCCATCTGAAAGCGGAAGGGAGTCAAGCTTTTGCGAAATCCATTCACGAGATTTCATGGTCTCATTCCTATAAGGGGTGATTTTTTTACGAAATATTGCCTGTTCACTAATGGATAATTTATTATAATGATAAAGGAAATTTAGAGAGAGGTTTCAAACCGAACTCTTGAGATAAGTGCGACGATTATTTGATTCCATAACCCTTTGAAGGAAACCACTCGTTTTGCCTTCGAATAATTTCATATAATAAACCACTTCGTACTGGTGAATTTAAACCGAGATTCGTATAAAAGCGTAGCATTTTTTTTTGTCAAAATGCTCTTTTAAGAGGATTGAAAGCATGGATGATTGACATTGCATTTGCTTGGTTTGCGCTTAGGGCTTTCCATCTGAAAATTTCCCTATGCATGTATATTTCCGCAAATAACTATATTAATTAATATGAATCGCTATTTTTCGCAACAAAAAAGTCATAATTTGTGTTTATTTATCAATTTATCATTCGATGTCATTACTTTCAATTATCATTAATGTATGTATTTTTGGGAAGATATCACTAAAAAATCACTAATTACGTAAATCCAGCTGTGTTTGAGAATAACCTTTTTTGTTTAGTTATAGTATGCAGTTTTGGTCAAACTAGCTTTTTCGGAATGACCATTCCCCTACCAATTAATTTTATTATTCTCAAATGTTGTTAGTGGATCTAATGTACTGTGTCCTACCGATTTTATACCGGCAGTAAATTACTATTTGCAAAAGGGGAACTTCAAAGGATCCTGAAATTTCTGGTTTTCACTTTAGAGCTGCCATTTTTGACTCCAGATTGTTGTTTCAAACTTCCAGGAGTTTCACAAATGGCAAATATTTGCTCAGACTGTGGTGGTATCCCAACTTACTTCTGGAAAGTAGCCTATGTTTCATTGAAATTGGTGGAAGAACCTGCGTTCATTTGAAATCATTTTTTGTTTATTTGCCAAGGAAAACCTCGTTCTTCTTTATATTTCCAATCTCTTCTTCCGAGAGCTATCTTTAGCGGATCTTTTCAGTTACATTACCATCCACCAACGCCTATAAGAAAATAAGCTGCGAGAGTAAGACTCTCAAATCCCGGAAGTATGAAAACGACAAAAAAGACGAAGAAAATTGTTGTCATTTGCCCCAAATGCCTGACTATGCACATAAAGCAGTAGCTTTTTGTATCTGGTTCGGATTACACGCATCTTCATTCATGATTTGACCTAGCAAAACGACCTTGAGCATCCTCACCTACGACCTTCCCAAGTCGATGTTCCGAATCTTTGTTACTTCGAGATTTCGCGAGGAATTGATGAATTTTGGCATTTGACTTTAATGGCTTGTAATGTGCCTGAAGAGCTGATGGGCTCTGCGAAATGACTTCTGCAAAAGCTAAATTAGGAAGGAGTCGAAAGGTCGAGTGGATGAGACACTTTTACGCTCCAGTTTTTGCTGTAAAATTGGTAACGTAAATCCCACCCTACGAAAACACGGCCATAAAACAGGACAGGCCTATTCTCAAAATTCACATAATAAATTTTGGCGCCCGTGAGGGCCTCAAAAGTCAAAACTGAGCGTCCTTCGCCTTCATTTCTTACGACGTGACGTCATACACCGTCTGCAAAATGCACTAGATGGCACCTCGAGCGAGTGTTTGGTTTCTGGGGTTAGTTACAACTTCAAAACAACAACTTGCTTTGCATTCATTGTCTTTGAGCTATCCAGGGTGCAAAAGTTAAACATGGCCATATATGGGGTTTATACCATACCCATATATGACTGTATATGGCCATATATTGACATCACAGGCCAAGCATGGCATCTTTAGATAAATCCATATATGACAATATTATTACTGTTTACATTTTCTTGAGTAAATGTTATTCATGACAGTATAAATACAATTTTAACTTTTAATTTAAGTTACTGATTATATTTTCTGCATAATATATAACATGGACATATAGAGTTTGTATAACTATACCCTTAAATATGTTGACATTCCTGAACATACATGTACAGTATGTAAGAATGTAAAAACATAATATAGAGTATATGGGCAAATATGGATATGAATGGACATGTACATGTAGGTCCATTTGTGGCCAATTTCTGGTGTAACCATTTATGAAATAAGTCATTCATGTCCATATATGGCCGATATTTCCTTTTTCCTCTCATAATGGCGGCTGCATGTCATTCATGTATAAATGGTTTATAAATTAAATTGCGTTTTTGTCGCTAAATTGGACTTTCTTAATGGAGTGTTGATGCCTACAATGAAATGCAATTCAAAGTAGCGTTACCTCTCCCCGTTTGCTGTCTTTTTTCTTTGTTCTAAATACACACCCTTGTTTATGATTAGTTGCATTTCGGAACAAAAAAAATTCAGGTCTTTCATTTACATGCATGTAAATAATTGCCTCATATAATTGGAAAATTCAAAGTGGCAGATTTCCTCCAAATCCTTAATCATCGATAACACTAAATGACTAATAATCTGAGAAGGTTACCGCCATTCAAAACGATTACGGTTCACATACATGCAGTTGTTTCTACCGCTATATCCTAACCATGGAGTGTATGGCTTTGCTTTGGTGGTAAGAAGTTGAGGGAGACATTTTTCTCATTTCTTACGAGTGCCGCTTGTATACTTGTATACATGAGAGCGGATTCCTCGTGCAATTTTGTTTTCCTCCCTTCGACTATTTTTTTTCCTTTCATTTATTACTAGTTTTCTAAGTGCCATTAAGGTCTATGCAAATCAATGCGACAGGGAGTTGGGGGGGTAAGCAAGCATTCCTTTCGAAATCGATAAGCATTTCATGGCAGAGATTCCGCTGTTAAGTGAAGAAAAAAGCAGTCGAAATACATATAATTATTAAAAAAAACTTCTTTTTTTAATTAAATAGTCGCAACATTGACGGACGTGGAGGAACGACAGTAAGGGTGCATTGACGCAAGATTTAAATCTCGTTCTCCTACCAATGATATTAGGTTTTTTTTTGTGCCAAACGTCTTCTATTTGGTAGGAGCAGAGCCAACAGCTGATATTTTTGCACTCTGTCTAGCAAACGGCTGGTATTTTTAACGTTGCGAGGAGGTTTTAGTTTTAGGACATTTCGGAAGTTGGCCCAGAAACGGTATTTGTTGGAAGGCAGCCGCATAAAAGCGGGTCTTGTTTTATGTGGTGAGGGCCAAAGAACTTTGATAAAAAGAAGAGATTGAATGTTTACGTTATGAGGCAAAATCGCAGAAAATAGTCTCTGCCTGTCACATTTTGACCTGAAAATTGGTTGACAAGAGACACGCGCCGCTTGTTACCCCTTGATGGAAGACTTCTGATGCAACTTAATTCGCGGACTACCCTAAATAGGGTTCAGAAATTCCGTCCGTTAGATACGTGGGCAGACCCCCAGAGTTTTGATCAGAGAACCCCTTGACGAAGCCCTTCTGTTTCTCCTGCTGTTGGACATTGACAGCGGACTTGCAGCAGCTCATGATGCAGGGTTTCTTTATCGAAAAGGGGACCGGAAAGAGATGATCTAAAAATGACGAAGTACATATTGAGAACACCGAGATTGTGGTGTTATTGCTGCGACATATTGGTAAATACTAGCAATTATCACAGTGTTTCCCATTGCATCTGATTGTTACTGTGTTTCTTAAGACGGTTTATACCAGGTTTCTGCAAGTCATATGAGTGATGGTTTATAATGCTTCTGCGTTTCCAAAGAATATTTGCCAATTAAAAAATGCACTATAACCACAGTAATGAATCAGGGTTCCCACTGACTTGGAAAACCTGATATCTTCAAGGTAGTATAGGAACAATGCTGGTGACCATCAAGCTGAATAGAAAAGATGGTTTGATGGATTACACCTCCATACCATGACAAATATTTGTCGACGGTAGGGTACTGAGTTCACTTTTGGCAACTTGAATTATAAGATCAGGTCTAGGTTTAAACACTAAATGCGTAGTTGTAGCCCTATTAATTTCATCTGAGAAAGACCCACAGCTTTGCTGCCATTAGATTTCAAAGAGCTATAACTGGCAGCCAGGCGGCTGTCTTGTCTGCGAACCATTCGTATACGGGAATTCAAAGAAAATGTATTTTTAGAAGATGAATTTGGGTTGGAAACTTTATAGCTGCAGTGGCTGGCATTGCATTCGTTATGAGACGTAAAACCCCTCTTCGGAAAATGTTGGAAACCTAATTTTATTTATTCGTTAAGTGGAATTATATTAACTTAAAACACTCAAAATGGCTCCCAAGATAAGATTAGGAAAGCGTGTAACACTTCGGGCCAGGACGCATGCAGCCGAAAATGTACTAGATTTTGGCAATGTCAATCTGGTGAATTTATCTGTATCATCCTGTTTCTGTATTAGACAGCATTTAACGAAATATCTTTAAACTATCCTAAACCTGAAATCTAAATATAAAATTTTAATTTAAAATTGAAGTTAATCTTACGAGTAGATAATTCAGAGCAAGTTTTTTTCGATTAATTCACTGGGGACTTTTCTGATGTTCCTCCATGATCAAATATTCTCTTAATGGAAAAGATTTGGAAACATTGCGAAAACAAAAAACAAAAATCCTCCAGGGCTCTTGTACTTTCGATCTTCTGACATTGTTTGAAGTAGGAATGTAATGTTGGGATAATTTCATGATACTGTACACGCTGTAGGTGGGGTAAGACAGCAAATACCTTTGTTCTATGCATTTTAAAACCATCGTAATTTATTCAAGTCGTTGAATTCGTGGCATCTTTGTGCAACGATTGATTAACTATCAGAATGAGCACACAAGTGGTTAAGGATGTCACATAGGTCAGCTTCAATACAAATGATGGATTATCGCCCTTATTCATAGGCTTAATGGTGCTTTTTTGTTTTTGTCTCATGAGTTCAACTGAATGAAAGAAACTCATAACAATGAGACCAAAACATTTGTCATTGATAACAAATGTTTTCTAAATATCAATTATGTATACGTCACCTGCAAGGCACTTAACCTAAAATGCAGGTTTAAGCTTATATATGACTTGTATGCCATATACATGTATAATCAATCAAAAACGAATTTAGTTACAATGTGATTTTGCAAATAGTAATTAGAATGGGTGAGGAGGATACAGTTTTAACAGTCCTTAGGCTGGATGAAGTATCATTTACTGCAATTGCATTTGAAGCTGAATTTCACTGGGAATCATTTGTCAAGCTGAGAGGCTCGGGTTAGCAAATCCGGTGACCAGGTAAACATGAATGCAAAACCGGCTATTTAATTTGTCTAAAAACTCTAAAAGCTAGATGTAAATTTGGCGACAATTTCTTCTATATTTATAAAGCCAGCTCTCGTGATTTAATGAGCGTTTTAGCTTCAGCTCCTCACAACTAAAGAGAGGATTAATATACTTTAATAAAGGTACCCATGTGCTTTGCGACGCACATTTATAATACAACTCTCGCGAATATCAACTCAATATTGGCAGGCTTATCTTTGAAGCCCTTCCACTTCCCTAAAATGATAATTAAAAAGTTAAGCAGAAATTGGAGTGCGATGCAAAGCAAGGTAGAAAAGCACTGCTGTCAAGAGGATGAAGACGTTTTTTTAAGTCATAAACTGAGTGTGGGGTTTGATGAACGTGAATAGAAACGGCTTAATAGAGAAAAATAAATAAAAATATGCGTGGCATGCTAGCATGCATAAATGTGGAAATCTTGCTCCAGAGAAACATGATGGGTGAGACAAAAAAGGCCTTTTATATTATTTATTATTTTTTGTTGTATAAAGAAAAAGGTTATAAAGGTTAGTTAATCAAGATTTTTTTTTCTGGGAGGCGTGTCAGTTTTAAAAAGCTTTTTTGAACTTTTTCGCATTTCAGAGGCTGTCTAATTGAATACGTTAAAGGTTTTAGGGCTATGTTTTTAACGAAACTTTATTGTTATATGCAAAAAAAATGTTGATGTGCGATGAATCAGACTCTTGGGAAATCAGGTTCTTGAGAATTTCTTTATAAAGACTAACATATTTCCATATGTATGATCGAAAGTTTTGTGTTGTGGAATGTAATATCTTGCGTGTAATAGGCATTTTAGTCATCAGTTTATTTGTAGCTACGGTATCCGCATTTATAAATCAAAACTTATAGTTTGCTTATTTCGTTGTGAATTTGATTTATAACCTAACAGTGAATGGAAAGCGGAAATATATTGATGTATCGAATTTGAAATGTATTCCAATATTTCAGCAATTTCAGTTTGAATATCTTATGCTGGCTGATGTTTTGTAGACCGTCTAAATACAATTTATAATAGGCCATAATAATACATGTCGTTTTAATATGCCATGAGACGAAAAAGATTCGAAATTTGCATTTGGATGTAGTAATTTCAGATCATGAAACTAGTTCAATTCAATTACGCACCAATTTTAAAGCTATAAAATGAAACCATCGCATGAATTCATTTATAATTCACCCCCATTTAAATGGGATGCTTAGTGCAATGTGATCCACGATTTTCATTTTATTGCACAGCTCTTTTTGTCTAATAATACGAATCGTCTTTCAGGCTGATTAATTTAAGGTCAACAACCATTTGTAGTTGGCACTAAAATGTCACCAACATCTGTCGCTGCCTATGATTGCCTGTTTCCCCGTGGAAACAAGCAAAATGTGCGATGTGTCGATTTTCAAATTGAAGGAGGTATTTACTAGAACGAGGAAATTAGGTTCAAATAAGGTTACGTCAAAACGTAATTCTCATGTAAAAATGTCGAGAAAATATTTACCTAGCACAATAATCCTGTCAGTGAGATTTTCAAAGCAGCTGTTCCTATTCGAGTATCGCATAATGTCATGAATGATTGGCCGTTAGTAATTGTTATGAAATTATATGATTGCTCCGTATGAAAATGGTTAACATTTCAATGCAATTTTTATGTTGAAATTCCAATAACAGGTTCAATTTTCGAAAGCATTAGGCTATAAATTAGCATTATCTTTTTTGAGCAGAATGTTGATGATAGTTTGATTATAGGTTTTTGCAGTGGCGGATTTCTGTGAATTACATCGTTGAGTTGAATTAACTTTAGGTAAACATGTACAGGATTTTTTGTTTTCTTAGTGAATATTTTTATTGATCATTTGTTTAAAACTGCGTTTACTGCGTTTAAATTTAAGAATAAATCTAAATATCAACATTTGGTTAGTGGTCACCACACTTCGTTTGGAACATTTCGAAGAGGGAAAAAAGTATTGCTTCCCTTTTAATGTTTTATTTTTGACGAATCATTGTGCTGCATAAAATGGTTAAAATGATATGGCTTATTGCCAATTATACCGCGATTTCGAAAACAGCTTACAATTGCTAGAAATCCTTTTGTTGTCTAGTTTCTACTAAGGGGCCGCCATTAAAACGTTGACGTTTCTACCCAGTCCCCAGATAAACCAAATAAGGGGTCATCCATAAAGGACGTCCGGGGAAAGGTTCAAGGAAAGTGGGTGTCCAGATAGTCAGTTGGTACTTCCAAGTTTAATACGGAAAGAACTGATTGAAAATTGGGTAAAAGTGATTAAAAACTGCAAAACTGATGTTCTGGTTTACTGCTGACTGTGTCAGTAATATTTATCAGTCTCGATCGGATGGTATATTTGCCGAAATGAAATTACAGTCAACTCTCCGTAACTTGGAATTTTTGGGAGTAAATTCTCAAAAAAAATTCCGAGTTAGGAGTTACGGAGGGGTGTCTATTTCTACCTGAGTGAAAATGTTTGGGTTAAAATAGCTGCTCAAAATAGTCTTCAAATGCATTTATTTCAGACAATTATCAAAATATCAGGTTAATTATATCACAAATTGAGATCAACAACAAAATAATGAATATATTGCATGATATTTACAAAAAATA
>JAQIXS010005240.1:0-13095 GCA_034700785.1 Rossiulus vilnensis
GATAACTCGAAATTCGGATAAGTCGAATATTTTTGGGGGTCCCCTGCGACTTCGAGTTATCGAGGTTCCACTGTAATACAAGTATAATATAGTAGAAATAGTAGTAGGAAGTATTACTGAAAGAAATTACGAAGAAAAAAGCGATACCTTTACAGATTTAAAAAATGTTTTGAGTAAGACAATGTCTTTTAGTTATAATTGAAAACTCGATCGTCATAACGGGTTGCATTTTTTTCTGAAATAATATTTTTAGAATATAAAAAAATCAAAATTCTATAACAGCAGGCTAAGAAAGGCAAAAAAATTGTGTTTCTTTTAGCGCTCCCCACCAGCTTAAAATTGTCCACAAAATTAGTAATATAGTGAATTCCTGAAATTCTTAAAAAAACGTAACCATTATTGGTTTACATGAATAGCTAGAACGAAGCATGAAGTGTATAAGGGCTTCAATAAGCGTCCTTTAAAAATTCAAAGGTTACGGAAGAAATGTGATGTTCGAAATAGGATAAATTTTATTATAAGTTTTAACTTAAGAATTTAATGCCACGTGGGGGTTCTCCTACTAATAATTTGAGCTCAGCAATATTTCTGCGTACCCCTATAGCCGCAGACCTCCAGGGAATTATTGAAGGGCAACCTATTAAATATAATATAACTATTATACAAAGTAATCTCGTCCTTGTTTTTTTCTCACTCTCCAACCTATACTTGCCGTTTATCAAGAGGGGAAACTAGCTCGGACCCAACTCGCCTTAAATTATATAATTTCAGCTCACTTAAAATCCCCTACAAACTCTTTTGATGTGGGTTTTACTACTTTAGCAGGAACGTCAGTAAAAATGATCATATTAAACAGGGTATATATCTGATCTTGTCTTATGGTAGACAGGAAAATATTTGGGGTCGTTGTGTTGAAATTAATAACAGCGACCCTAAGACCCGATCAATGAAAACGAAGGCGTCTTCTCGATTCGCCGAAAACGATCAATTTGCAATATTTTCATCGAAAAACAGTAAAACTCACAGGGAAACTGTAGTTGTTGACCTCGTTGCTAGATGGAGCTGCAATAACCCAATCAATAAGGTACGAGATAAATGTGCTAAATGCAGAAGGGCTCTGGATATAAAAACCACCTAGAGCATAAATAATCAATGCATTTTTATTCTCATATTGCATAAAAAGCGTTTACACTAACAAGCCAATACTGTGATCAGGCGACTAACAGCAAGCTTCAAATGCCCAATATAGTTTTACTAAGCTGTAAGTGAGCTTCTTACCAAATCTGGACAAATGCCTTATTGATCCCTCATTAACCATTCGATAACATGTAACTTCTTGTTTTCACACCGCCCCATCATTAATAAAGGTGTTTTAAAAGAAATACAAGTTAGAGCATTACACAGTGTATAAGACCTAAAATGCAGGGAAATTACACTAATGCTCAGCGATAATACAAAGTATTTCATTCTAATAATTAGTTTTACAAAGATCATTAAACATGTGCAAAATCCGAAGCAAGACTAAAATATAGTTTAATGCGTGCTCTTATTTTTTTAATATATATGCATGCACAGTATGCATAATTTCGCCTGGTTATTTGCTGTCAAGCTTATATGAATATTTAATGAGAATAACCATTGCAATTTGTGTCATGGTAAAAGAAGCACGGAAATACATGTATATAATGAAACACGAGTGTCTTTATTTGTCGTATACATGTATGTGAACATCAAATATGAAACTAAACCAATTTCATAACTACAATACTCTTATCATTAATACTTAAGGATACAATTTTTTATTTTTGTTTCTTCATTTGATCAGAGGAAAATAGTGAAACGTCTGGTTCTTTCTATTTTGATTTCTCAATAACTGAAAATCATCACGTGGGAGGATACATGGCGTCTACTGAATACAAGCAACGGTATGTGTAAAGTGCGCTATTGATCTTTTCGATAATTTTTGGGGTAAAATTTAAAGGCTGATTGAAATTTAAACTGCAAAGACAGCAAGTGACAAAATGAGCAACTCCCAAAGCAGAGAAACAATCAGAGATTGCCTACCCTACAGGGGCTCATTTAATAAATTACACTCGCTTTTACCGTTGACCTTTTCTTACAGTTTGTCTAAAAAAAACAATTGTTTTCCAGAATCATTATTTACCCTAGAAAACCTCTTACGTATGACATTTACCGTGCTTTCACGTTCGTGTACTTACCCTGCATTGACCAAAAGAATAAGCGCTGAATAAATACAAAAAAGCTCGTTCAATGGATCCATCAGATTAAATTTGATTTAAAAAAAGGAAGAAATGAATAAAGTCAGTAAGTGCATTTAATGCAGATCACTCTCCATGTTCGACGTTTTACAATAAAACAAGGAGCATATTATAGATATAAGCAGTACCTTGCATGAGAAATGCTCATAGCTACTCGCTAAAAGTACAAATCAACCGCGTTACTATGAACAATTGTAGGCAGGTTGGGAAACCTAGAAAGATGAGCAGTTCCATACGTTAACTGTAACTTTTTCGATATCAATACCAATGCACATCATAACAGAATTTGGTTTGGGTTTTCATCGTTCAATTCTGTAATTATTTTCAGTAATGTTTTTTGGGTGATAATTTTTTATTTGCACGCCCTCTGCTATGATCCTTGCGTATAGCTTAATTCATATGTGAAAGGGAACTTATTTGTCAATGTGGCTTTGGAAATAAACGGCGTTCCGCCAATCGTAACTTTTTTCGGAACAATTCTTTGATCTGTGACCAAGTACGCCGTGAAATAGACCCATTTTTTAACATGGACATGTTATATCTATGCTTTATGCGTCCAACAAATAGAAGCAATGTTCATGTGGGTCTGTAGAAAAAAATAATCGATACTTGCCATTTTGTCTTGGCATTCATTGTTTCTCGTGTCTCACTAATTCAAAGTGCATTCTGCTATCATAAAAAAGCAACAAATAGATCGCGTGAGTAAAACACAAAGACAGTCCATTCACTCGTATTTCGCAGTGTTATTATTACTGTGCACGAGAAATTAGTTCAATGATAATTGAATTTGAAGTAACCATATTAAAAAAAAGAAGCAAAAATCAATTTTGTGTGTGTTAAAATCAGTGCATGACAACGTGTCACATGCATACAATTAAAGTTGCCTTTTTTTCACGCAGCTATTACCTTCTAACAGCATTCAACCAGATCGATAGACAAAAGTGCTTTCACAAATAGCAAAAATAATTATTTTAGGAGTTTTTTTTGCCAATATAAACGCGCGATTAAAATTGTGTAGGCATGCGAGAGTTCATTGTGAAATAACTGGTGAGCCTACTGCTTCGATAGTCTAAGATATACCGTTGTATTGTCAAGTCGAGGTGGTAAATTCACGTAGCGGCAGCAGAGGGAGAAAGAGAAAGTGAAAAACTGGAGCATTTCTCCCCCTTTAAATAGAAATTTCTTCATCTTAGATAAATTTCACTTAAGTATTCATCCATTTGTTTGATCGATTTTTAACTCCCTATCTACTAAGCATTTTTCATTTTTTCCCGCATTTCCCTGCGCAATAAAAAAGCTCTCTCTGCGCAAACCTCAGTCCCATAAAACTATAGACAAAGATTCAAAAAACACACCACAAGATATATACACTCATTTCCATGGAAATTCAAACATGATGCGAACGCGTACGAGCTCTTAGAATTATTAATAAACGTTGGGAGCAGAAATTATTGACTTTAAAGAACATTTTTTGCTTACAAATTAAGCAGATTTCCACAAATCTTGATAATCAACTCATTTGCATAGCTTCATTAATTAATTACACCTTTGTAAATAATTAGCCGAATACAATCTCCGACCATCGCACATAATTGTGAACATAGCCACATTCCAACCGCAGTGTCATGATACCGTGTAGATAGAGAAATGGATGCAAAACGCATAAATCCAAATATTTTCAAAGGCATACATCAGAGTACTCTTGAGCGGACGTTAATTGGGTCAAATTCTGTACATTAATTTAAATGCAGAAAATTTGTCATATATAGCCAAAAAAATCAAATTGATGGAATTTGAAAACTATTTGAAAATTTACCACCTCGATTTGACAATACAGTAATGTAAACTACAGTAACGAATTACGGACATCCATTGTTAGATAGAGTTGGATACAATGTTTCTAATGGTCAGAAAGGTAACATTAATAGCGCATTACAAAAACACGAACACCATTTATTACATCCGAAATTACATAATTCGTCGGTTGCGTGCAGACTCCCACGCAACACTGTGACGCCGACCGCTTCATGCCAACCAAAACACCAGCTCAAAAAATAAAAGAGAGCTCAATTTCATGTTTATATAAGAAATTACAAAATTTTAAATTTAGCATCAAATCTTGTTGAATGTTGTACATTGTGACCAAAATAAATGTAAGCTAATTAGAGAAATGTGATTTAATTTTATCGACTGTTATTGCCTAGTACCTATAATTTATCCAAAAAAAACACAGAAACCATAAGTATTAATAATAATTACAGTATTAAATAGAGGAGTTACCTCCACGATTTATCGTACCATGCTATCTGCAAACAATATGGTTTCAGAAGTGGTATTAAATAAGAAAAGCATTTCGAACTTGAACCAATAATTTAAAAAAAATTAATTTCGTCAAATCTATAAGCGTGCTTATGATTTTCATCGTTTTAAATATGAATTCTATATCGCAATCCATGAAACCAACACAATAAACGTAAGAAATTTTGGGGAAAAACAGCCAGTGGCATTAATTACTGCGTGCATTTAGTATTTTCGGAAATTCCTTCGGAAATTAAAACTCCCCGAATCATATTCTGCGAGCATCGCAAACTTTCATAAATGAGAATAAATGTTCAGAGAAACGCTTTATTTACTTCAGGTTTTTCGAATATTAAACTTCCGACCCTGCAAGCACTTAATATATGCTTATGTTTTTTTATTCCTATGAAAAATATTATGATGGAAAAATGTCTGATAAATATCAACGATGAATGAGCCTGGAGTGCTCTCAACAGAAGGAGCTCATACGTCTACTCCCGAAAGCCTATTCCACGATAATTAGAAATTGGGAATGTGCATTTCAAATAATGCAAGTCCCTATCCAACCCCAGGCATTTTGCCATTAATGATTCCACAGCATGCTACGTCCATATGAAAAACGCAAAGGAAACGCAAAGTGTGGAAAACAGCAGATACGCCTTCAAGGATAGTGGACACTAGAGGTTTTATCTCAATAATAGTTAAGTCTTATTTGGAAAGAACTACGATGACTTGTGATGACCAAAATGGAGCTCAAAAGGTTAGTGCACATGTAATCTAAATGGCACTATAGGGTTATCAGCTACTGCACGCATTACAAAAGAAGTTTTTTTTAATTCCTTCTAGACAAATATACGTTTGATTTACAAATATCTCTAGTAACCTAAATACCCTAAAATAAAAATCAGTGAAAGGTCACAGCCCCATATGACGCGATGAGAAAACAGAATACTGTCTACGTACGATTAAATACTTTATAGGAAGGCAGAAAGTGTGCCATTATAAAATTGTACATTCATTTATATTTTTACTTTCTTACATATGACCATGAAGGTCAATGTATTACAGATATGGGTATTCATACAGTAGTACGATGTCTATCTCTAGAAAATATAATACTTGAACTTATATTCAAGCTGAAATTTTGTTTAGATTGGCATACAATACTGTACTTTGTAGAAAATCTTAAGTGTAATATCGAATATTCGCATATATGGATAAGTATGCAGCCATTTACATGTACGGTCATATGACACATTTTCCTTAGGTGTCCATACATACATTTGTCGATTTATGGTCTTAAACATGGCTACATGGCCAGTTATAGCATATATATATATAACCCCAAATTTAACTTATTAACCCAAGTGATACCACCAAAACTAATTCATTTTAAGATATTTTAGATAATTTCTTAGGAAATTTTTAGTAAAATTAATAACGATGAAAACGCTATACAGCGTATGAATTCATTAAAAATCCATATACATCGTTTAACTAATTCAGAAATAATAGAATGCAACTGCGTATTATGCGAAATCTCTTTCTAAAGATAATTGGATGAAAAGCCTTTATAGTCCCGTTATTTGGGCATTCAAGTTCGCATCCGTTTGTCAACACTCGAATTTGTCTCCATGTATTCACTTCTTGAAGAACAATCGAGTGCACTAATGTCAAATTGCAAGAAAACCATAACACACCATCACTTGGAGTTGCACTATTAGACATAGATAGACTATCAACATGAGCATTTTTACCAGGCATAAACTACACTTTTCGTGACCCATCAAAAACCGTCTCTCAGCCCATAGAGAAACGTTGATGTACGGCATAGCTACTTCTTAACCAGATATTGCATGTATGGGAGCCATCACGCAACGATGTCTTGTAACGAGTTCAGCGCATATGATAAAAGGAGTGTGAGGGTGAACGAGAGTGGATCCCAATCATCCTCATAAATCACCCGCTTAACTGCTTGAAAAGATCAACATGAAAAGGCAAATTACGTAATGTTAGCCAGAGCTCGTTAATCGACGAGCAAGACCAGATCATGCAAGTCACAAAAGTAGAAAAAAAGGTAAACTAACAAAACTCGTATGGCATCAGTTAAAGAGCAAAATAAGCAAAGCTGCGGAATCAATTGAAGGTCATCCTCAGTATGATGAAAGGGTAATTAAAGTTAAAAGTTAGGGTTAAGAGGCGAGCAAATGTAGCGTGGTTATAGTGTTAACATAATAAAACGTGATGCTCAAATTAAATTTTAACCAAACAAATGACTAATCACATAATTATTTCCGTGCGATGAATTTGTTCGATTTAGAGGACATTTTTAGTACTTGACCATAATTTATTCGCTGATTAACGCACTATATAAGAGTTGACAAATAAGAAAAACCACCGAAATACAGTAAATCAAAAATGACAAAACTGATTAACACCTGGGTAAATATCCCGCAAAAAATCGAGTAACGAATAACATCTTTGCAATGTAATGTTTATATTGCCTACATTTCTAAAGTGTGACAACATTCGGATCAGAATCTTACTGTAAACGATCAAATATACATGGCATCATACTGCATGTCGAGCGGTCATATCCACCCCTAAACATGCAATCGCATCCTATAAATGACATACAAATGAACGGCCACAAGGCAATGGCCTTAAAACTCAAATCCTAATATTCATTCAAATTTTTTGACTTTCAGATATTCTTGAAATGGTGAACGTGAGTAGAAAGAACGTGGAAGGAAATAAGTATAGATTAAGAAATGAAAATAGTAAGTCTCACTGCGCAGTTCAGATAATAATGGGACATTATATTTAATCAGAAGTGGGAGTTGCAACTCACAGAGGACACCAAGAAAGTGCCTTTGACCTCACATATTTCCATTGTTGCAACATGTGACAAGTGAACGCAATTACAACGTGTCACAAAATGGATCTCAAATCCATTAAACATTTAATACATATGGCGCACATGATGCACAGCAAAGGCAGCATCTTTACCAGCTTTAATGAATCTCCTTCGTATACTTTCTCACACACATCGTCTAATTAAAAATATGCCGAGCACCTTAAAATCTCAGATGCGCACATGTGTGCTCATAAATGAGGAAGGAAAATAAAAATGCACATTGTTGTCTCTTGCCATGTAATAATTCAAAAATGTTCACAAGGGAGATTTAATTTGCAGAAAATGTAAATTAGCCGAAGGCAACCGTGCATATAGATAGGTGATACTTCTCTAAGAAATGAAATAAAGACTCATTTTAATATGAAATAGGTTATGAAAATGGAAGCCCGAAGATAAAATACGAGTATATAATCTTCTATATCGATGGTGAAAAGAAAATTATCATTATACTTTCATCAAGGAGACTAACTTAAAAAATATTAATGGAACAAGCGAATTAAATAACAATTTTTTTGACACGTAAACTTTGCCAAGATATCCTCATGTCAGATAACATGTGTATTCATAGTAATACCATTCCATGTTTTCTTTAACATAGACGATCTCATTACCCAAATTGTTTAATTTTATTAAAAAATATTTCCCTAATCAGAACACAAAATGTTTTATTTTTAAAACAATTAAGGTAAACAACTTTAAAACGTGACTTAATTATATTGCATTCCTAAACTACATGTATTTACAAAACGTTTAAACGAGTAGTATCTTTTCTAGTATAAACATGTAAATGTTTTACTTTAAAAATTGACCTTCGTCAAAACAATATAAATTGATGAATGCCAAAAAAAATATTTAGAAGAAATTGTATGTTGTGCAACGTAATCTACAGTATTTCCCCCCTCTTGCATTACAAAAAGGCCTGGCCGTCACTAGGTACATCAGTTTATGGTCTGCATAAATGAAAAATGTCGTAAATTCGCCAAGTTACATGCATGCTTCATTGTAAAAAATGAGGGAAAAAATTTTAGTGAATGCACACCGTGTTGCTTTATTTACCTCGAAAAGATTTTTATTATGATCAGCATGCACTTTTATATGGCGATGTGCTCATACTGCAAACAGTAAAATCTTCAGTTAAATGAAACAGATATGTGAGCGTACATTGCGCCCAAGTTCAAGAACTGTCTTTATTGTACGTCATGTCATCCAATAATAAACTTATTTAAAGATGAAAATGGAGCGAAATTCAGATTCGGCAGTGAGCCGATACGGCGTTACAAAAATATCTCTACGCGCAGTTAGGGTTTATGAAGGAAGACAACATCCATATACTTTATTGTAAGCAATATACATGGTTATATCGCATTACCCCGTACAACGTGAACGGCAGCCACGCTTCCCCCTTCTTACTAGCACTATCCTACAGCAATATTCATCTAAATTGGGGATGGAATCTCTCGGAGGAAGAAAGCTGAGCTCCAAACTAGTCCGAGCGCACAATTTGGTGAAAATGTGGCACAAAGTTGAGCCGCAGTTATCACCCGTTTCACTTGCTGTCCATAAAAGTTGACTGAGAAAAGCTCTTTTATGACATTCCTGGCAGTCGCTGTTAATTAAGTGGACGCCACCGTACACGTTGCCCGTTACGGCTGTTAGGACCCCGAGACAATCGAGTTACCTGCAGTCATCCAATAAGAAACCTGCTAGGATTTCGCCCAACTAAGGAGCCCCAAAGCCTGCCCACATCTAACCCCTCAACAGCCATTGCCAAATTCCAGTGAAACTCGCCAGCACTCGAATTACGTCCCTCTGATATGATTCAAACATTACCGTTTTGGCCCCTTGCGTTTCATTCGTGCGGACAACATTGAAACTGACACCACATACAAGTAGGTGCTGCTGGTAGAGCAAGCATGGTTAATATTTGTACTGAGGTATTTTATTGGGAGATTTACACGCGGAAAACAAACCACTCAGAGCTTGGTTGCCATTTCAGGCTTTCGCTTTGAGTTGACGTTGTTGGGCTCTCTATCGCAAATTGAATTGCGCGTCACTTTACTGCTATAAAAGTTGTCGCCCTCTAGCTTTTTGCTTGTGAGAATGTCACGCTCGTGAAACGGATATTTGCGAACTACGTCACTAAATAATTCTCATATTCTATGAATAAAAAGTTTCTTTGTTAAGTTTTCTGCTATCCAATTCAACAAGCAATCTTAAAAAATCGCGATTTGGGTTAATCTTTCTCGATAAGCGCAGTTTTATAGACTGTATCACCAATGCATTTACAGCTTAGTGCCTATTACAACTTTATTAGCTTACGCTTGCAGCAAACTGCATATAACAACTGATTTATCATCAACTTGTTAACATCATTCAACCAACTCTAATATCTAAGTACTTGAATAAAATGAAACAGTGATTACTAATTTATTAGAAGAAGATTGCACTTTCACGACTTATAAGCATATTCTGAATCCATATCAATACATTTAAATCATGAATTAATCCATAACTCACTAGACTGGCATAGGGCTATGTCAAACAATGATATCATTGTTTAAATCCTTGATGATCAATAAGCCATATTATCAGTTATTAAGCGATACATTGTATTTAAATTCATAAAAAAACATTTATAACTGCAGCATACATACATAAATAAAAATACAAAAGCATTGTCTAACTTTGTTTTTTATTAACTTAGTTAAATGTAACCTCTAAAATAAACCCAGATACTTGAGTTAATCTACTGTACATTAAGTCACGACGGAATTAGACCGAAAGACTTGATCGTACCGGGCTCGCTATCCTTAAAACCAGCCATTATGAGATTCATTATTAAAAATACGAAACAGAATAAAGGCGAAATCAAGTTGTTATGCTACGGTGTTTCTATGCTTTATACGATCAGCATGGTCATTCCGTGTTTGAAATGGGATCTGTGTATGCCCTATACATGACAGTATGTTGGATATAGACTCCGGCTAAATAGCCATCTGATGTCCCGAGTGAGTGAGCTGATCCATGTGTGTGGCAGAGTTTAGCAAATGGCTACCATAAAGTGCTGTCTTTGCAATAAGGTGCATCGCAGATATTGGATGGGTAGTAAAATAGCGCAACGGAGGGAATCAGAGGGCCTTTGGCTTTGCTCCATCAACATGAGTCATCTGCAGTGCATATATAGAGGCAGTGAAGAGCATCAACAGACCATCTAGTAGAGTGATAATCGGCACTAGTTTCCAACTTAAATATTTCACAAGGGTGATATTTTATAATCCCTGTGCAGTTGGCAGTCTCTTTCTCACAATCCTATTTCACTGACAGCAAACTGTGATTGGTTAAGCACTTAAGAATGCACTTCTTTCGCTGATGCACTGACCACATGTACTGTATGAATCTTTTAAAACAATACGAATGCGCAATTGCATGCGTGGTCTTGTTTTGAGACATTGCAATATTTGAGTAGAAATACAAACTTATACAAATTTCAAATTAAATGCAGAATAGTCAAACTTATAAACAGTTAAAATAGCATATGGGTACTTCCTCACGTCACGTCACATAACTAGAATTTAAGTAGGAGGACAACCCCTACCTCCTTGATATTTTTCGGAGAATACGCACCAATGGTTTAAACTTCTAATATAAAAAAATCATTTTTATTATTAACATAGTTGTTTTTTGCATTGTGACTCAGCAATTTTCAAACAGGCAGCAGGTATGATTTTTTGAAAGATTAAAGGTTGTATTACAAATATTTATATTTGATTATTTTGTCAATGTATTTTTAATTAATGTCATAGACATCCCTTACATGAAATAATGCAGAAATCTGTTGACCGAAATGATGAAAAAATAATATCGACGGTGGTAAAAATGTCAGCTTTATTCAATATTTTTGGACAACGCAGAAGTCCATCACTTTTAGTAATGTAATGGTAGAGGCATTTTTGAATGGTATTTACTTCGATCATGTGGCCCTATCGGTAAATCCTGTAACGTATTCCTAATTTGGTCGTTTGATGATCAAACGTTAGGTCAACTGATTTCTAACGATAAACGAAAATTTCCTCCCAATCCTCTTAGATCGCTGCTCTCACTTATAAGTTAATATGTGGTCATGAAAGAGATAAATGTGCGGGTGCTTCGTTTTGATTGAGAAACTTGGGTCAACCTTAACTATGTACGTGTCAACAGCAGCCGCTTTTTGGCCTTCAGGGCTTAGTCCATTTTCTCGAACTACAATCGTTAAAACACCGCCTGATCTGTTTTAAGAGCAGACATTTTCAATAGACGAATTGCACCACGCAGTTTGAAAAATGGAATGTTGCCTTCCATGCCCATGGCAAAATATTTATGTTTGGTCAAATGATGAAGGAAACAGATTGTCTTGATGGTTGAAAGAAGTGCTGCACTGTCCAGTCCATCGTGAACACGTGCTACCCACGCCATAAGACAATTCAATAGACTCGCATAAGACAGCCGCACGCCATTATTATCGCCCTAGCTGCCACGACAATAAGCGTTTGATAAAATGGCGAAAATAACTCCAAAAATCACAATAGTTTCGTTCGGCTCTGAAGCACATAGCTTACCTCATAAAACTAAATGAAATTTTTTGAACCATACATGTATCCATATCATAGAACGAACTATCCTAAAGCAGGTTTCGACATTAATTAAAAACCTAATAGGTTTCCTTTCCAACAAGCTATTTTTATATTTTGCAAGGATAAACGAACGTTCATCCATATTTATACTCGTCAATTTAAAAATAACAGGTAATAACAACCGTAACATACATTTATTTTGAAACAAAAGTCTTAAGGCGATTTTTAATTAAAATAAGAAATCCCGTTATTTGAATGTTTTACCTCAAATAGAAGCAAACTGATTTTCCAGTAGAGTTTAAAATAGGCTCGTAATTTAACGTACACTGGGAAAGTTAAATTATAAAAATAATTGAATGGATAGTAATAAACATGTTTTATCACATAAGACAATATATTTTTTTAACAATTTTGCAAATGCAACCATTTTTTTAACATCTGAAGAATGTGCTTTGGCATTTAATAATTGTTAAGGTGTGTCACGTCAAGGGGCTTAATATTAACAAGCACAGAGCATTGCTCTGTTGTTTTACAGACGAATTTCTTATTCTTAACAGTTTAGATAAAAAATACATCATTTAATGCATTGTCATTTATACACATAAATATCACGCTACTAGATTAATATAGGAAAACGTTTTTAACCTCTAAATTGACACTGCTTTAAAGCAAACCTGCATAAGTAAAATTCTGAAACTTAGAAGTAAGAAAATTGCTTCCACTAGTTATTTCTTAATGCATTTTAAAGATCAATAACACTATCTTTCATTAGAATAAGCTTAGTATATTTACTTTTTAGATAATATTACACACAGTGACCAAAATCCTACTAGTGCAGGATTGGATGACAATTCACTCCTTCTTTCAGAAAAATGATAGAAAAGTGAATAAAATTATGTTGAGCACTTGAGCATTTACTAGTCATTAGATAAGGTTAAATTATTACCAGTGTGCTTTGCAACCAACTTTCCAATTTTTGTACAATATTTGA
>JAQIXS010005241.1:0-13093 GCA_034700785.1 Rossiulus vilnensis
TTTTGGCGCTTGTCGTATAGAATGTTGTCAATTTTTGCCTGAAAGTTTTATTTTTATTTCACAAATTTGGAAATAACTCGAATTTTGCGGTAAAAGGCATTTTTTGCGATCGCATAATTTGGTTTTCGACTTTGGTGAACAGCGTATTAACCCAATCCAAAGATCTGTTCAAAATTAGCCATAGGAAACAAGTTGGGAATATCGCGGTATCATAGAATCGAGGAAAGTACAGGTCCTTAAACATAACATGTGTACGATATCAATCTTTGCCACTGGAAGTTGCTTTTGTAAATTGATGACATAGCTTATTTACAGGAAAATATCAAAAGAATGTTTATACATTTTAAGCTAAATCAAAGTTGCAATCCCTTCCAGTGCAGTATCCACTCAGGCTTACAGCTACAAAGGCTCAACAAGGAATAACAATTAAAATCACCTCTACGATGGACAACAGAGTGAAAAATGACCAAAATCGCATGCATCGATCATTAGATTGAAGTGGGTAACAGGGTAACATCACGTGTGTTAGAAAAAGATATCTTAATAAAACCTAGAATTCTGGTAAAATATTTTATCTTGAAAGGCACGCTACGTGTTTCAACTTGCTCCCTACTATTTGTTGCGCTGAAATACAGAAGCCAATGATATGTAATACAGTAGTTGTTTACTCCCAAGCAAGAGTAGAGTATACGTAATTGTTGCCTAGCTGTAAAAACGACAATAAATCATTGTCATCTTAAACTATAATTCAGTTCTCCAATAACTAAGTGTTTTTACCTTGAAGATTGGATTCATGAGATCGAGGGTGAAGTGGATGCATAAGAAAATACTTCAAAGAACTTTTCCCTGATGGATAAAATAGAGACGATCAATATTAAAAGTAATATTCCTGATATGAGTGAAAGCAGCTAACAGAAACCGTGAAGCTCATTTCAATGAACTTTCAGTTTCTGTCAATCGATGGCGCCACAGGTGCAAGGTTCTTCAATATCAATTCAAATGTGCTTAAAATCTCACCTCTAGTTCTTCATTTTAATTTCCAGAAAAAACTACTTCCAACATTAAAAAAATCGAATTAATTTCGAGATATAAAAGCAAGATGAACCGTGTAAATGTTACATTCATTTAATGTAAAAATATTTCTTCCTTGAGTTTAAAATGAAATGAACGAATTTGTGAGTTAAGCTAATCGATTCTTTGGTAGCACATACCGTATGTATAAGGTAACCAGGATATAAATAATGGATAAATGCACATACAATTGTTATCGATATCACCATACTTTGTTTATAAACAACAATTTAACAAATAGTGTCAGCATGAGATGACAACTGTAAATCGATATTAATATTTTCCATTGTGCGGAATTGCAATATGAGAACGTAACTGAAACTATTATTTCATGAAACTTGCGTATACCTTTTACCCGAACACCAATTTTAATTTAAAAGCAATTTGGTGACTACTCAATTATGATGATTTGAAAAGCAGAAGGCGGCACATGAGAAGGTTGTCAAGGCAATTCTGCGTTTGGACAATTCTTTTCAAAGACTAAAACTACATATTATTTTGAAATAAATTCGATTTTGCTTGCATGAAACGAAATACATAGGATGGCAACATTAATAAATTTTTCAAGTATCTTCAGATATTCTCATTTGGGTCACAAGTAACCTGAAGTATCAGGTAAATACACGCAGAAGTGAACCTTTAAAACCGTTAAAATATTCTAATATATTAAATTTTTAAGTTTCAATACAAATTAAAATTATGGCACGTAAATCACTAATACAATTTTCAAAACCTGATTTTACGTTAAGAAATCAATAAAAAATAGCTTAATTAAAAAAAAATAATGTCGGCCAAAATTAAAGTTTTAACGAGCCTTTAGCGTTTCCTTTCCAGTTTTCATTAACGAAACATTTTAGTGAAAATAATAAAGAAGTGCAGTTTGTAATACAATTAATAAGACTCCAAGGCCCACGCATCTACCATTTCCAGGATCTAGAGAAAATTTCTAATGTTAAGTAAATATGTAATTAAATTAGTAATCACGTAGAGGGTATTTTATAAATCACTTTGAATTTGATAAATTCAATGCCCACTTGCCAAATATTCAGATATGATGCAGAAAAAATCCACCCTACATAAATAAACTTCACAGCAGATTTGCAGAAATCAATGAAAATCAATTTTTACTTTTCCTTATAATTTCATGTACAATTTCAAAGCCAAAATGAGTAGGCTCATTTCATCATTCCAGAGCAACGCTTGGAATTTTAATCTAATTAGCAAAAAAGTTGAGAAGTAAAAAGAAATGAATAATCTTCCTTCCTGACAGCTTTCAAGAAATCCTCATCTACTTCAGGATTTGCAACAGCAATTTCTGCCACCTCTTGTTTAGTACCAGAGGGAGTAACAGTATTTGAATTCGTCCCTGTTTTGCCATACGCATCCCCATCCTCGTCATCAGAATCACGGTTACCGTTCCGATGTACCTTCGTGAATTGAAAATTATCATCGTCCTCTTCATTTATATTTTCCTCAAACTTTCTACGAAAAAGAAACGGCAATTTTGATTTTTTACACTTGAAATATAAAGAAATGAACGGATTATTTCTATTTAGTGCGACTACGTCAATGCATCTAATGGCGAAAGCCAGACATGACAAGCAAACAAAAAACTAGCATGCACAAGCTGCCCTTCAGGCAAATCTAGGAGTACCATCAAAAACACCAATAAATCTGTACAATGTTTCCATGCTCCAAACGAGCCCAACAAATGGCAATTACAATGCTTATCTTACAAGCTCGTGCTTCCTCTTATTCATGTAAAGTGCTGCCCAAAAAGAAGCTTTGAGATTGGTCTTTAAAATGTGATGGCTAAAACAGTGTTACCATTAACCTTTAAGCGTTTAAATTATTTTATTCATAGCTCAGTGGTATTCGGATTGATTAAAACAGGCGCAATCCAGAGCAGGGCTTGTCAGAATCACAAATGGGCATAATCAACCAACTTTGTTCATCATGCTGTATGCTGTGTGTCAATGTTTGTATGAATGAAACCTTATACCAAGCAAATAAGCCATCAGCATGTGTATATCTTGAAATATACATGTATACTTCAAATAACAGATCTAATAACACATGTACCACGTTGTCATAACCGCCAACACCCACCAGCAAAATGTTGAAAACTAAATTAAGCAATAGCCATTCATTTTAAAACTATTTACCGATCTACATGCATATAAAGCCCGTGCATATAGCCACCAACAAAACGCTACAGCATGCAAAAACACTAAAACATGCTCCGAGCACTACTTGACCGAAATGTCAGTTTGATACAAAATATTACTAGTTGGCATCATAGAAGCATCATGCAGGATATGCCAAATGCTTTTAATGACTAGCATGCAACAAATGAATCATCCATAGCTTCAACCCACAGGGTAAAAAAAATATGTTCTTACCTGGGATGGATAGGCTTCAACATCGAAGATAAATATTCAGAGCAAAGTTCTTTGGGGGATGGCAGAACATGGCACGGAGTAGTAATCATCTATAAGGAAACAAAAATAGCAATTAAGTTTTGGACAACGGAAAACATACCCGTCAACATTCACAAGGTCGAGATCAATATAGAATGTTGATACATGTATGTAGGCTTACTAAAATGTCACTTATTTGGCCCTTGCTCAAAAATTTGTTGGTGCCAAAAAGTGAATTATTACCAATACCAAAGATATTAAGCCAAGATAATAATTAAAACAAACTTATCCAACATACACGTGACGATAGATTGTATAAATGCCAGAAATCGGCAAAAAATGAATGGATTAGTCACCAAAAGACTAATGTAAAAACTCAACAGGAATGTTCAATAAATAGTCACTGTTAAAAACTAAACTACGAGATTCTGTCGATTTGTCCGTGATGCAAATCCCACCAATATAATTACTTCTAGAAATCGCAATGGAGTGCTGCATTACTCAGATGTTAAAGCATAATGAACGGAGTCAAACTCAGTGTTGCAAACCGCATTCACAAACCGATATTTTAACGGAAATAAAGTAATGAATAAGTCAAGCAAGATCTTTTTTGTGTTGCTTAAAAGTACAATGTATGGCTAGCAATATTTGCTGTATGCATTAATACTGGCATATCGTAAATTACAACAACAGGCATAAAAACTAGGTTGTTACACACCATATGATGGGGGTATTACACCATCTCTCCAATTTAACTTGTTTTTGAAAAATAAATGCAACTTAGCATCTAACAACTACATACATGTTTGCAGTAAAACACCTCCATTCCATTTCCACAAATGGCAGAATCCAACTTAAATCACTTTAGAATCATATTTATAGCATCAAATAAGTCCGCCTTTTCGATATTTTTTCTGTTTCAAACAGCCTAATTGTGTAGTACTACGGGACTGCAATTTTGATGGCATTTTTCCAATCGAATTTAGAAAATCATTATCAACCGCATTCATCGCAAATATAATCACTCCAATAAAGATATTAGAGGCAATTATATTAACAAACGCATACTTACTGAAAACATACGTCATTGAAAAACGGGTAATAGATCGAGCACAATGTGTTTGCCAGACAAAACGTTAGCTATCTTAATACCAGAAGCCATAGCTGTCAATCAGTCATAATTAAGTAATCCTCTATGCGAAATGCATACCACCTTGATACTTTTGCATGCGATCATCATCAGCTCGAGTATTACAAGAGAAAATTTAAACTTCTTCAAACCAAATCGCCATGAGACAGCAACATGCGGCTCAAAATGTGGAGTTAAAGTCATAAGAGTCAATAAAAATATTCCTGACTGCATAAATGTGAGCATTGAACATCCCTTCTACAGATATTCCTCAAATGGAGAGCTTCAAGTTTCCATTGGATATGAAACGGGTGCCATAACAAATTACTCGGTCTCAACGGACAACAAAACTATCAAGTACTGCGTTTCACCATCTCCTCAACTAAAACACTGTGATTTATTAAGATTCGACCACAGCAGTTACCGTATCAATAATCACACTTTAACAGCTGGCAAGAGCATCGTGGCCAAATTGGGGGATTATTACATCGACGAAGAAGACAATGCATTCACATGCAGTGATTCAATATTTGCTCTTCCATCAACTCCAAGATGCAACCTAGTTAAGCTTAATCCGGATCAATACGAAGTCTTGAGAGACAAAACCTTTTACTTGAAGGTATCCAACACGGTTATCGAGGGTGCGACATACCAAATCGGAGCTGACAACAGTGCAACCTTATGCTATCCTTTAAGTATCCAGTTCTTGAACTGCAGACCAACAGAAACATTCGTGGCACTAATTCGCTTCACAGACATTGACTCTAATTTAACACTGCATTACAATGTTAACAATTTACACCTGGGCTTAGGGGAATATTACTTCACGAATGACATAGGTGATGCCATTATATGTCCTTCTGAGTATTTCATGAATGTAAGCAATTGGCTGTCTCAGATTTACAACATTCTGTTTTACCTATCAACTGCTTGCTTAATTTTAACCATAGTTGTGCAGCTGCTAGCACCAACAGTTAACTGTTACAAAAAAAGCCTTGTAAGCCACATTGGCTGTCTGACAATGTATTACCTATGCGGCACCATATTCAGATACAAATACGGAAGGAAAATAGTTGCATTGCCTAGTGTGGTCACCTTCATATTTGCCATAGTGTATTATTTCTCGGGCATGTCAGCCTGTTTTTGGTTAAATATTCTAGCGTTTCACATCTACAGAAGTTTTGCTCACATAAACGAAATGCGTGGTCTCCAGAGTGGGTCCTCACCTTCAAATCGTCGTTTCCTGTACTATTCCATTTACGCGTATGGCATACCATTCTGTTTATTAAGCTTCCTATACGTTCTCAGCCATTCCCCAGCCCTACAACAAGCGCTTTCCATCCATCCCTATTACTATGAAACGAACAACTTCAACGACATAACCTCAGTTTTCATTTTCTACGTTGCTCCACTGCTTTTTGTCATGGGGATAAACCTCGTTTTTCTGCTACTAACAGTTTATCACATTCGCACCATCAGCAAATCGGTTGACATCGTGAATGCCGGAAGAATAAAACACTTGTAAGTAATTTGATATAACGATATAAAAAAAGTTCATTCACACCTAAGGGTGGAAAGGCGTACCTATGGTAAAGACACTCTTTATGCCTGAATTTCAGACCACAAGTGCTGATTAAGCTTTGCGTCATCATGGGGCTGTCAAATACAGTTGAAGGTGTAATGATGGCGTTAATAAAGCATATTCCTTTCGAACACTGGTATGTGTCAGATGCATTCATCAGCATGCAAGGGACTGCCGTTTTCTGCACTGTGGTTTGGAACAGGAAAAGTTACAAATGGCTTCGCATTAAATTGAACGCTGCAATTCTGTACTGTAAATCGCGATTGCATTTGTAAATAATGATTCATTTCTTGCATTAACATGAATTATTAGCCAGCCACGATACATATATATCATCACGCTTCTTTTAAAAAAAATGAAGCAAGAGAATATTAATTCAAATACGTAAGGCTCGTATACGCTTTAATTCACCTGGGCTTGAATATACATGTACATGCATATTTGATATTTTTTCTTTTTAAATAAATGATTTTAAAGGTTTCTAAACTGAATGCAAGGGGACGAGATTCGATTATGCATATATAAAAGAAATGATTGCTTCTATTAGACCCAAAAGAGAATGCGAAGATTTTTTTGTAATAGTATTAACGTACATGTATGGAGACGGTAGTCAGCATACTCATCTTTGCTATTATGTACTATTGGATTCTTACTAATAACAGCAAAGTAAAATAATATGGCTGAAGTATTAAATTCTTTTAAATGACACGCATGCCAATTAAACTGATGGTGAAATTTACTTTATTAACCGCCATAAATAGCTGATAAAGGTTGCATCGAGATGAAAGCAAGGATCTACCAGGCATTTACGTAACTTCAGACAATTTCCTGTACATAAGCAAATGTCTAGCTCATATCTACAGTATAAAGTTTAATCTATCATCGATCTGTTTAATTTTAACCATTATTGAAGAACTATTAGCACCTACGCTAACTTATTACCGAAAAAGCTTCGTAAACCACATTGGATGTTTGACGCTTCTAAATAATTCTTTTATTATTTTACTTTCACATATTTCTTTCTCGTGATCCAAATTATTTATAACCTTCATACTCTATTAGTCAGATGATAATGTTTTATTATCTTTGAACTACAATTCAATAAAAGAAATCTCTCATTATCATCCTCTAAATTTCAGCGACCCAAAATTGCTACCAAGCAAGCAAAAAAAAAAAACATCAACTACTGGAACTGCAACACTATTATGGATCGAAATACTCCAAAAATACAGGCGTTTACGCTACAATTGGTAAAAACGCAAAAGAACGCTACATAACAATGCCAAGACAAGTAGCATCGACTGTTGGTGCAATATGATTGATGAGAGCAAACTGAATTTTTTATCTCATACAAAGCTAAGTAAATAATTCAAACATCTTTATGAAGTTGCGAAACAACCACAAATATGAGCCAAATAATGAGGTTCGCTACGCTCGTAATACATTTACTTTAATTTCGAACTTCTGCGCAAAAGAACACATGGTAAAAATTGGTATCAGTCATCCTAGACGAGCAATTTTCAATTGTGTCCGTCAACAACGGTAAGTCAAATGCACAATTATTTATTTATTTTTCTCAATAAGCAGCCGTTGATACAGTAAAAAACATACATGTACAGTTCTGTAACCTTTGCATGAATTTGTGAAGAAACCTAATAAAAAAAATTCATTTTTTGCGAAATAATCGCATATTAAAGAAACAAATTAACAAATTGTCCAAACTATTATTTTCTTAATGTACATGTATGAACAGAATATTATCACCAGCTAAAAATGAACAAACATGTTTGCCTTCCTGAAAAGGCATAAATATTTTTTCAAATAAATCCACATCAAAACCATACAGACCATTGGAAATATAGTTATTATTATATTAAATTTATAGTCAATCAATGCATTTTAAGAGATAGACTCTCCACCTTGTGCAATTGTTAAGCAATAAGAAAATATTCATATATACATGTATAACAAGTAGGTTCATACTTTATGCAAGCAAATTCAATGCTTAAAGAATTGAGATCATAAATTGAATACGGCCTAAAATAAATTTTTGATTACAGAAAAACGCTTCATTTTAAATTTAAACGCTTACTAATAACGAGAAAAAAAATTTACAATGGTCGAAAACGACATCCCTCATCAATTAAGTAAACGGTTCTACCATATAGCTGTCATTGAGGTAAACGCATTATTGTATCTTACAGTCCGCTGTACTGTATCATTTTGCTTAATTCACCTTTTATTTAAAATATAAATCCGCAATTGCATACTATACATCATATATTTTAATGACTTAAAATATCGGTCACAAATGTTAACCTATTTAGTCACCCCCATTCATGATAAATGTGAAGGACAACTTTGGTAATATTGTGGGATATGATGGAATAATAGTGGAAATCATCAACATCTTATCATCCCAGCTGAAATTCAAGTAAGAGTCCTACTTTATCGGTATAATGAACGGTATTTGTTCGAAATAACCATTTCAATGTTCGATTCACAGTTACTCTCTAGTGCTACAAGCCAAATATGGCACTCTTCAACCAAATGGTACATGGACAGGCGCCATCGGATCACTAATTCGAAAGGTGGGTGATAGTAAATATATGCATGTAATACTCAATTGCTTAGTCAATGATATTTTACGGTGCATTACAGGAAGTAGATTTGGTGGTAGCGGATTTATCCCCAACTATCCAAAGGAGAGAAAATGTGGATTTCACTGTCCCGTTTATACAATCTACCCTGGGGGTGCTGATTCGGATTCCGGAGGCGAAACCCATGTTCATGGACAACATGACTACGTACTTAGATCCGTTTGAGCCGTTAATCTGGATAGCAATGCTGCTATTATGGATTGCAGCAGCTGTATTGTATCACAAGGTAGGGAATCAGCCAATAAGAATCAGAAGAGAGATTCTGAAGACCCCATTTGTACAAGATGTTAGCTGGTCCAGCGCCTTGCTCACCCATCTAGGAATTTTCTTTCACCAAAGTAAGCTTACTAGCAAAGAATTTTCCATGAATATTGCTTCCCACATGACTATTAGATGACTTATCATTTTGAAATATTAATTCAATAGGTTTCCAGCTTCCGTCACAGAGGCCCTCAGCTAGGATAATTCTGTTATCCGCCTGTATTGCAGCCTTCATTAGCTACAGTTTTTACACCTCAGTACTTGTTTCATTCGCAACAGCAACTAAGATGGGGCGCCCAGTTGAATATTTAGAAGACGTTTTCCTGGATCCTTCATTACAAGTTGGATTCATTGAAGGCGCTTATATAAATCATATAATGGTAAAATCCAAGTCGTAGTTTTCTGGCTTTGACTCCGGTTCCTCCATTTGTAACTTCCTGGTAGTACTCCAGAACAAACAGACAATTATTCAAATTTCAGATTGTCGAAATAAATGTTAATGATAGGATGCTTTCATGTTATAATCCGGTTTAAAAATAGCCAGGTTTTATTCCAAAAAACGAATAACACTCTGGGAATCTCAGGGAAGATAGCGGAATCTTATATTTTATCGTTTGACATTTTGGAATTTAAGTCAAAGTACCAATGTGACCGTTAAACAACAGCTAGATGTTATAGAAAACGTTTTTGGCATTATTTCTCAGACCTCGACACAGCCAGCCTTCAAAGAAGCATGGGCCAGGATGGAAAAATCAGAAAATCCTTATGTACGAACGAACGAAGAGGGAGTAGCACGAGCATACAAGGACAAATTCGCCATTATTGCAGACGTGAATTCCCTGAGATGGTTAACATTTAAGAACTGCAGTTTCCGGTTTCTTAAAGATACACTTTTGAATGAGGAGTTTCATTTCGCGTTACCTCTCCATTCTCCAGATACGGCAGCTTTTTCGAAACAGTAAGTTAATTTGATTTGGAAGACAAATCGAGTTTTTCTGTGCTCGTGGGCAAACAACATGAACTACGTTTCTAAGAACAATTATTTAATACTGCATTAATTCGTCCTATGATTTCGAAGAATAAACAGAGCGCGTTTTTGCTTGTTCAAGAGTTCTAGAGATTAGTGTTTATACCATTAATTCAGAAGAATTTTTTTATATTTAGGTTAAATCTACTTAAAGAAAATGGCGTGATGGCCCGTTTACGATCAATTTGGACGCCCAAAGTGCCTCCTGAGTTCTGCAAAGTACCCCAAACCTTTAAAGTGGTCAATTTGGCATCGTCAATGTCCGCAATTGTCTGTTTAGCTTTGGGTGTCGTCGCAGCCTGCATTTCTCTTTGTTTTGAAATTATTGTTAGTCACAACGCCGACCACAGAAAAATCTTCACCACCAAGATAAGGAATTCTACTGTCATTTAGAAAACTTAGCATTTCAGCGTTTCAACTATTGCGCTTTATATACAGTCACGGATTTGTATTTTTTGTCCGTCACAATCACAATGAAGTGAGAACTAATACGCTAGCTTTAGATTGTAAAACAAAATTTACATAAAAGCCGTTACTCAACATTAAAAATATATAAAAAATGCGGCAATTGTCCCTTTCAAGCTCAGCAACTAGCTGTTACGACAGTTTAAAGTAGGCATCAAACCAATGTACATGTACTGTACTAAAAGTATATTCGCTAAGATTCAGCAAAATATTTCCATGAAACAGAATGTAATTCACATAGAAATTATCAACAAAGTTGCAATATTGTTAGAAATCAATCGCGATCCTTGTGGTGCTAATTTTAATATGGACTGATCGAAACGTTGCTCTGCATTTTAAATTACGTTATTACCATACTGATTTCATTTACTAGCAATTTAATTTTCCAATTTTTTTGTAATGTAAAAGTAGATGGCGTTTATGAATTCTGTACATCACTTACATGCATTTCCTCACAGGTTCAAAGCAGGAATTTATCTATCTGATAAAATTCCCAAAGATTATGTAACTGAATTACGTTTATTTTTTGAAACTGTACACCAAATAACGTTATAACGTTAAGTGAGTAGTGAAATAAAATGTACTAATATACATTGCATTGTCAGTACTGACAGTGAAGTCCATTATATGGGTAAATGTATACGAGGAAAGCACAGTTGAAAACTGACCAACACACTGTACTCATTAAGATAATTATACATGTATATCACAATACTGATGGAGAACTTCCTTCTTCAGAGAATATAGGACTTTATTTTCATACATTTCTTTCTCACGATTCCAATTATTCATAACCGTCATGGTCGTCAATAAAAATAAGCCTTATTTTCCTTGAAACTAGAATTCAATTGACGAAATTTTTCATTATCATTATCTAAATTACAGCGATACCAAATTTATTCCAAACAAGTATAACATTTCAACTAATGGACCTGCAACATTATTACGTATCGAAATGCTCCAAGAATACTACCGTTTGCGTCACATTTTATAATAACGCAAGTGGGCGACATAACAATGCCAAGCACTAGCATTGACTGTTTGTGAAAAATGATTGATGAGAGCAAAATCAATTTTTCATCCCATACAAATCTAAGTAAATAATTCAAAACATCTTCATGAAGTTGCGCAACAGCCATAAATATGAGCCAAATAATGGGATTCACTGCTATCGTTAGACAGTTAATTTCGAACGTCTGCGTAACGTACGCAACACTTGGTAAAAATTGGTATCAGTAAACTTAATCGAGAACTTCTTTCAATCGTGTCCGTCAACAACGGTAAGTGAAATGCAAAACTGTTTAATTTTTTCCCAATAAAACGCTAACAAGGAAAAAAAACCAAAAAAACAATACATTTCTGTAATCAGTACATGAATTTGTGAATAAACCTAATAAAAACGTTAAATATTAACTTGAGCAATGCAATTACTAATTGAATATTTAGGTGAAATAATCGCATGGTAAACAGCATCCAATAAACTATTATTTTCTTAATGGATATACAGAATAACATCAATAACTAATAATAAACGTTCGTGTTTGCCTTACTAACAAGTCAGTTACTTCTTTGCATACATTTTTAATAAATCCATACCAAACAAAAGCAGGCCATTAGGAATAGCTTACTGGTATTTTAAATTTATATTGTATTTTTGACGCAATGTAAGATATATACGCTCCACCTTTCCTCGCCTGACTGTGCACTTGTTAAACAATAAGTAATTATTCATAATACATGCAGTAACAGCACACGTACATACAGAACGCAATTTCATATATAGTATGCAGTGTATTCACGCATACAAGTTGTGTGATCATAAAACTAAGTACGATCCAATAACAATTTTTTTATTATAGAAATAAGCTATTTAGAACGCAATTTCACGAAAACGAGGAGAAATTTATATAATGAGAGAAAACGACACAGCTGATCGATTAAGTAAACGTTTCTACAACATAGCTGTCATGGAGGTAAACGCATTGTTAAAAATTATCATACTGTACGTTTTAGTGTATCATACTGCTTCATTAACTTTATTAAAATTTACACATTAATCTGCCAAATGCATACTACACAGTGTAAACTTTAATTACTTAAAACTGACTTAAAATATTGGTCACAAATGTTAACGCATTTAGTCACCCCCATTCATGATATTTGCGAAGGACGACTCTGCTAATACTGTGGGCTATGATGGAATGATAGTGGAAATCATCAACATCTTGTCAACCCAGCTGAAATTTAAGTAAGAGCCCTACATCATCGTTACAATGAACGGCACTTGTTCGAAATAAGTCTCACAAGTTTTGATTTACAGTTACACTCTAGTGCAACAAGCTGAATATGGCAATATTCTACCAAATGGTACATGGACAGGCGCCATCGGATCACTAATTCGAAAGGTGGGTGATAGCAAATAGATAACACCTAAACGTTTAGTCAATAATTTCTTATAATGCATTACAGGAAGTGGAT
>JAQIXS010005242.1:0-13086 GCA_034700785.1 Rossiulus vilnensis
GTCGCTTAACTGGAAGAAAATGTTTGAAAATTTTAAACTGAAATTTTCTGCTGCTTAGCAATACAGAAATGTAATCCCCTATTTAAATAAGTTGAATACAACGGCATAACTAGAAATTAAATACTTGTTGTATCGATACAAAAATTTCATTATAATTTATAAATTTTACTACTAAGTTTACAGAATTTAATGATCATTTCATACAATATTTCAAGTTAGAAGAATTATTTTTGTCTAAATTAAGCCGAGTTTACCATTTTCTTCAGAAACGAAATTTTTGTCACATTAAGGTATTTTTGTTTATTTTTACTATTTTCGAAGAAAAACGTCAGTCACATGGATTTGAAAATGTGGGCGGGTTGGAAGAGTAATTTTCAACAATTGTTGTGATATGGACATAACATTTTTAATTTCCAAAATTTTTTCGTGGATGCTATGGTTATGTTTGCATATTTTCTTTAATGGAGGAGGACTGCATCCGAAGCCTGCAAGAGGGAAATGTTGTATGTCACTTAAAAGTTTGTGAATCCAGGCCCTTGCAGCTACCAACAGGCACGACAAAAACATGTTCAGGTGTATAATTGTAGGTGCTGATCCTGTGCTAAAGGTATAAGATCGAAAAAATGTATTTATAATAAGCACGGCATCCATAATCTTAATTATTCATCATTTATGTATGATATGATATGTGGTAATTACATTATTAAAGAAAACAGAAGTGACAGCCAATTGTTGCTTAACCCAGTGGCGTTTCAACTTGTTATTTAAGTCTTCATCAGGGTCTATCAATCACAAGTTTTATAAAAAACAATCATTAACAAAAATAACAAACAAAACACATAAAGGAAAGGAAACGAGGGAGCATGCAAATGCATGTACGTAATAACATAACGATCGATGTTATAGAAGAAACGTGTGGAAGAGCCCCAAAAAATAGCATGCCTTTAGCTGACAAATTCCATGTCCGATTTCTATAATTTTCACCTAATTCGACAGCGTTTATTGCTTGTCCAGCTGTCCAGGCAAAGTCAAATGGTCATCAGCAATTCATCGCAAACATATATAACAAGGTCAATCGATAGGCAGACACTCCCCAAGACAGGCACTGTCAACCGACGTCGAAGAAACCTGTTCTAGTAGCATCAGCTCCGCGTAGCTCCAGAAAAGCCAACCAGTTGGAATGATGACCAAGACAGTCCATCGTCCCCAGTGGGACGTCCGGCTGATTACCAGAATAACCATCTTCCTGTATGCGCTTCCGATGGCCATGGCCACCTACTGATGATCGTCGTCCTGTATATGGTGGTGACAGTAAGCATGCAGATCCCTGGACTATCCGGGATGAAAATTGCAGTGTTAGCATCGTCTTCTGCCAGACTAGCTGCTGTCTGCCTCTTTGCTCATTCCTTGTCGACCGAGGTATGGGAGAGAGATTTCTATTATCACATGTTTTTAAGATCAAACACCTCTTCGTTATTAATGGATTTCATTAGGCCTATAATTAGTGCACATTGATTTGCCCTGTAGCACTATTATGCTCAGTCTTACAACCATGCAATTAAAATAATTTGTAGTATCTGGAGAATTGGCAAAGTGGAATAATTGGCAAAGTGCATGTAGGTATAGCTCTGTTAAAGTGCTGGGATACATCTCAACTGCAAAACATTTTAAAATTTTTAAACAAACATCTACGGCTGAAGTGGAAAGAAAATTGTCGAATTTGAGCTTATCAGCTTTAATCAGAACTGCTAAGACCAGCTGTTGGACTGCATTAATCTTGGGCCTACCAGCCAGAGATGTTCAGGCATCTGAGAAAACGCTTTCATCTACACCCAGGCCACAAATAATTTAGACTCTAGTGGAAGAACAATTCTTGCCAGCAAAAAGTAAATTTAGCAATTATAACAAATAGTTTAAGTAAAAATGTGGGTATCTTTTTGGCTCAGGCTTAAAATAAATAATAACTGTTTCTGTTTTTTTTTTTTAAATATTCGCATCTTTTGACACTTACTTAATTAATTCGACGGATATTTCGCATATGAATATCTTTCCTTTGTACTACATTCATTATTTGGGATTACTTTTTCGCTAATGCTAGCCTGCATTATTCCCCATTACTAAGCAAATTTCGTTAACAAATGTGGGAAGAAATCAATGTTTGTGAGCTCGTTTTTATTTTATTTTTCATTTTTAGAAATAATGTCCTACATGATGTGGCTGATGGTAATTTTCACTTGCCACACATGTGGCTAAATAGAAAAATAGATTGCTATCTAACAGGAGTCGCGTACGCATGCATGGTTGAGCGAATAGATTTTTTTTAAGTTTTGGAATTATTTTGAAATCGACTCAAATATCTCAGACGCTTTACATTGTTAGTGTAATGAATATTATTTTGAAATATTTTAAATATTACTAAATTTGAACGAATATCTCGAAATTACTGTTTTGTTTTAAATTCAATTTAGATCTGTAAATTTCATTAATTACATCTATTGAACATTTTCAATTTAATTGTATAAAAGTGTATTATAAAGGGATGTCATGTATTGATTCATATTTTTTTAGTAGTTTGGGTTTTAATCGATGGGATTTTTGAACGCAATTTAACGATTTGCCACGTAGTATAAAATTTTGTGCTGTCAACATGTCATTAATTTATCTTTTTTCCTATACTCAATTATTATTTGCCGTGAATTTAATTAGCAAAGAAAAGATACATGTAAGTACAACCTAATCTGTCTTTGTCCATTCAGTGTGGAAGTTTCATTCCTATCATTGGCATTATTAAAGTTTGAAAATATGTTTGTCCTATTGGTTTTTTAACTTTGACGAAAAGAAGGTTTATGGCATACTGGTGAGAGCTGATACTGATAGAGAACGGGAAAAAAATGATGATATTCTGATTTAATGCTGATTGTGTGGTTATTATATGTATCTTGCAGATAAATTAAACGCAGAATGTGATGGTAAATTGCATGTAAAGTTGAAAACTGATGTCATGTGATCTCATGTTTTCAGATTTTTTGCTGGTTGAGAAGTGATAGCAACCTGTTCTGACAAGCTTGCAAAAGTTATTACTACTCCTGTACTACTCCAGGCATCTCAGACATTCTATAAATCCTGTATTTCCTCTTTTGGTTTAGTTATCCTATATTTTAGCAAAATATCCTATATTTCCTATATTTAAATCACTTTATGAAGTCATTATTTACGTTTTCTTATATTCCTATAACAACTGTAGGTACCGATCCTTCATTCCATTAATTATTGATTTGTACAGAAATTGGTTCCACAATCCATCTCTTTCTGATCGTTGTTTTCAAAAATTTGCAATACGGCTTCAATTAATTCTGTATATTTCTAAGAAAATTTTGGTTAGAAATGTTGTCAAGATCCATGATGTGAGATGAGATTCATCATATCGAGATGTGATATCTCGGTTTCAAATTTCTTTATGTACTCACAAAATTCCATTACTTGACATTCCTTGGAAATTTTTTCAGAGAGGAATATAGGCCAAAATTCATGATTTGTAACGAATTTTTAAAAAAAAATTCGATTGTTTTAAATGACCAAGATGTATGACTCTCTAATCAAAGTAATATTTCTAGTAATACTTAAAAGGGAATCCACGAGAATTCTGATTGAATTCTAAAATAGGATAATTGTTCATTCATTTTTTAAAACCAATAAAATGTCAGCATTGCAAACTCCTTGGCAAAGTTTTTAACACCATGTATTTGAAACATGTCAACATCTAGACAATCTTTTTTATTTTATATAGTTTCTTTGTAAAATAAAAATTTTAAAACCGAATTTTTCAGATACTTTAAATAACATCATGCGCTCTTCAACTGGAAATGACTGTTATCATAAAGTAAGAGCTCAATAGCATCTTGCATTTGGAAAATCACCAGGAAGTTTTAAATCAAACATGCTTATGACCATATGTCAACAAATTCTTTAAAAAAATTACGGTAAAAGAATGACATGACGTCAAATTATGTGTTGCAAAACTTTGGATTTCACTCATTACCTAATTATCACAAGTCTAGCGTTTAATTAATAAACATATTCGCAATTAAAAATGAAGTGTAATTATCCATTAATTGACTGTTAATCTATTGTTGGATTCCTCGAAAAAGATGCATGCGATTTTCTTGACAAAATGTCATGCATGCCTAGCGTGCGATACTTACAGTTGAGGCAATAAACGTGATCTATTGACTAACTACTAATATATTCAAATCTAATTGAATTCACAAATAGGATAATTGTTCATCATTCAGCAGAGACATTTTGACGTTCGTAAATTAAATTTGCCATACGCATTGGCAGATGCGTATGGCAGCACACATTGGCAGCTTTTCAACATGTTTAAAGATAGCAAAACACTCCTGAAAAAACTGCATGTTTCCTGACAATCTAGGCAAGATAACTTGTCTCTTGTATTAATTGAAAGTTTATGTTTATAAGACTTGATTCAAACAGCCATTCCTCAGAGGCTTAAACTATTATTTATTGAATTTTAGTTCAAGGTTGGTCAAGGAGTGGGATACACAAAAATGGGTCAATCATATGCTAGAGGTCTGCTAGTGCCTGATTATTAGCCATATTCCTTCACCTGAAGGGCGTTTGACATTGTGAGTCTCTAAACAATTGTGACACTAACCAACACAACGCCCGCAAAGAATCATGATAGAATAAATGTACGGGTCTCAAGGCCCATTACAATAACAACAGGTACGGCTATGGTTCATAAACAATGCAAATTCCACAGAAAATCCGGAATCCGATCGATGCCCACAAGTGCGTATTAAACCCACCTTAATTGGAGCTCTAGTCAAAAACACCACGAAAACACATTCGAAATGTCATTACTCACGATCTGCCTCTATTGTTCACCAAATATTCATGGCCACGTGCCATTAACCCGTTCACCTGTCAACAGATGAACGAAAATGTTCATGAATGCCAAAAAAATTACTTCAAACGAACTAGAGATATTGTTTCTGATAATGTTAATCAAACTTTGGATGACAAATATGAACTTGTTGATTGGCTAGGATTGGGCCACATAAGTTTTGTTTCATACAGGGGCTGTCCATAAATTACATAACGCTGGAGGGGGTGGGGGTCATTAGAAAGGCTTTGGTCCAAACTGGTATCCACGAAACACCACAAAGTGATTGGCACATGCAACATGCTACCACGTGGTTAGCACATTTTTCGGAAGTATTTATTGTCGGCGCCACCTATTGGTAAGTTCTGAAAATAAATCGATGTTTTACATTTCGGATAGTAAAGTACATGTACACTGCCAGGGATCAGGATTAACCATTCGTCAAACTCCACTACACAAGGTTATTGTCAGTTATTTACAGGTACATGTATGTGATCGCTTTCCAAGCAGGCACGCTGTAGTTTTAGTTGTGCCTTGATTTTTTTTAAATCAATTAGGAAATGCACATAAGTTTTGTAGCCCCTACCCATAAAAATGAAGTAACTGTTCTAAAATTTACCAATTCTTCTTCCCTCCTTACCATTAAAAAAATTGGTTTTAATATAAAAAAAATCTAATCATCTTCCCACATACGACACAGCCTTTTTGATATCTTCAGTCATGAAAGCCATGTATGGGAGCCATGTGAGGAAGATATAAGTGTTATGAAGTATCTTTATGTATTTGCCTCTTAATAAATTATAACAATAAGGAGGGGATCAATAACAATAAATCAAATTTAATATAAAATACAAAGCAGTAAAACAGTTATATGCTCATTGACTTTGTACAATAAAGCTCGTATATTGCGCGTTGTTGGCGAAATTACTTTGCCTTCTGTATTTATATAAAAAAAATTCAATAAACTTGTAAAACCCAACATGAAACTTCTGAAACCCAATTTTGGAGGATTTGCTTAGGAGAAATCCTCGTTTTTGACAGTTTTATATTGTTTTTAAAGTACATGAAACCAGGAATTATAATGGTAATATTGCGAAAAATTATAACTGTCGTGAAGTACCTAAGTGCATGTTAATAAATTATAATATCGACGGAAAAAATCAAAACACAGAAAATCAAACGTAAAACAAAAAAAAACATTTGGAATAAATTGTTATCGAGGATAATATGATATGAAATGTAAATAGATGGTCCACAGATACAGCTAATAGCTGGAGCACATATTACCAACAATTTTAATGTTTTAATATAGTTTACTATATTTGATTAAATGCATTCATTCAATGGAAATGTAGTCATGTGAGGACCTTTGCTGGAAGGCCAGGCAGGCATGGAAAATGTGGATGTCCAAGTTTCATTTGTTCCAGTAGTTTCTCATTAGGGAGAAACCAAACATCACTCATTGGTCAAGCTACTTCTTCAAAAGAGGTTTATCTGACAAGCAAAGACCTATAACGACGTCATTAATTAAAAAAACAATAGATTTTTTCTTTAGTAGGCCTGTAATTTTAAAGAATTAAAATCTTCATCAAAAGTTTGAAGCCGAAACATTTTTTCAAATATGAAAATTAATGTAAAGAGAAACAAGTTACACATTTTTGGTTAAATTGTCCAAAAAATCCCCAAACTATTTTTTAATTTTTTTAAAAACAAAAGTAACTGTGTCTCGGATAATTTTGTCCTGTCCATATGATGCTGGGATGTACAAGTATTTTAAAATATATAAGATAATACATGTATGTGACAAAATATTCTAAAAATATAGCAGTTAATTTACTAGAAATATACTGAAAATATCATGACTAGGGATTTTTAGTACATTATGTGATATATCTATGAAAAATATCACAATTATAAAACTATTTGATACTTTATAATAGTTTTAAAATATATTTTACAATATAATTTTAGATATATTCCATAATATGTACACAAAATTGAGGCAGTGCAGTGTAGATTTACTAAAAAATTGGAGGTAACGGTTGGTATTTCATACCACTAAAGGTTAGCAAAATTAGACGTCAAATCGCTGGTAACTAGATGGGTTAGAGCTGACCTTAAAACATGTCTTAAATTTATTCATGGACTTACACTTGCTGGCTCCCCAGTCCTTCTTGAATGTTGGTCCTTATACAGGATCAGGGTTGTCCCACTCTTTAAAATTAATATGACCAACAGCAAGATTAAATACTATGCACCTTTTCTTCAGGCAAGAGTTAGTGGATTATGGAATGATATCCCCCTCCATATAGTTATGGCTAGAACCCTGCTCAAATTTAACAATTTGTTAATATCATAACTTTAGGGGTTTGTGTGTGTTGTATTTTTTTCAACCTTCATTTTCTTTTTTCCATAGAATAAATATTTTATTAATAATATTATTATTAAATTGTCAAACCAGGAGACTCAGCCAAGTTGTTTATTATTAGCAACATTTCGGAATCTTAATTTATTCCTTCATCAGGCAACTATACAAAATTATAAGAAATATACAAATCAATTCAAGTGAATGTAACAATGGAATTCAGCATCCACCATTACAATTCATTTTGAATTTTACCCTCTTATTGCATTCCAATTTTGAAATCTTACCAGATCAGCATCGATTTCCTGTATGCACACATAGCTCCATTATATTTCTTACGGGATGTGATTGGGGAATGTTCTGGCTCCATAATCCGTATATTAATTGGGGGACTGGTGTTGGAGGTGCCCTTTGCAGGGAGTTGATGGTATTTTGCTGTGTATGGTGAACTACTTGTTGGTTTGCTTGATTCTGTTCTGGTTATGTATACCAGTGTAGAAAGGGATATTTGGGGGTGGTTTTGTCAGTGTGGGTATATATGCTAATAGAATGCTACCCAGTTCTTTTGCCATATTGATGGCCTCTTGTTCTTTCAGCGCAAAAGCTTTTTCCTACTGTCTCTTTGTAGAATTTTAGGGGATGTTAGGGTGAAGGTGTGTCCAGGGTCCCTTAATTCATGCTGGGCCATCGAGATTCCTAAACCTGGTTTCAATGCGGTTAATGGTACGACCAATGTATATTTTGGGGCACATGTTGCACTGAGCTTCATACACAACTCCACTTTTCTTTGACGTGGGGACCAGATCCTTCTAGGTTGTTAATATAGAAGTAACGGTGGTTTGGCATTTTGGGGCTAACCTAATGTTCTCTATTCTTAATTTCCGTTGCAGTTCTTGGAAGAAAGGGGTGTGATAAGGGATGCCTATCCATTTTTCGTCATTATTTTGGGTCCTAATTTTCGCCATGTGTTTCTCAAAATTTTGACTAAAAATGGTTTAGGATAATTATTTTCAAGAAGTGTTTGGAATGCCTGGGTGGTAATGATTTTCTTTTGTTCTGTGTCTCTTGTTAAAGTAATTGCTAGCATAAACATAGCTTCTGCAACATTAACTTTAATTGAATTTGGGTGAGCTGACCAGAAGTCTATTAGTCTGCCACAACTGGAAAGGTTTTTGTAGAACTTTATAGACAGCTGTCCATTGCTGTCCTTAACAACACAGACATTCAGAAAAGGCAGTCTCCCATTCACTTCATGTTCAATGGTGAATTTTAATCTTGGATGAAAAGAGTGAAGTGTGTGGATGAACTCAGTAATTTTGTCCTTCTTTATGATGCTTAATGCATCATCAACGTATCTTTGATATATCCATGGGCGATTCAGATTCCAAAGATTCTAAAACTAAATTGGCTATGACAGCTGATATGGGTGAACCCATTGCCATGCCAAACGTCTGTTGATAGTTTTTCTTGTTCGATTTTAGACACAATCTTAACCCTATCAGAAATTCGTCCAAGGAGACGTTTGTGAGATTTTGAATTTTTGGCCATAATTCTTTAATAATGTCATCCACCAAATCAGTCATGACATTGGTATATAGAGATACTACATCGAAGGTACCCTTATATGGTCATTGGGGACACTTTTAGTAAGTACACATTTATACAAAATCACTCCCATTTTTGACATTTGTCGTCATTTTGTTAGCAACTTTAGTTAAGATTTCTGCGAAAAATTTCGAAAGCTCATATGATGGGGCTCCTATGAAAGAAACTACTGGGCACATTGGGAGATTTGGTTTGTATGTTTTTGCAAAACTGTATCATATGGGTATGATTCCTGTGTTAAAGAAAATTTGGATCTTTCCTTTCTCAGTGATGTACCCTTTGGTCCACCAGCATTTTGCGATGTCGTTAACACTGACTTTGTTTCTGTGGATTGGGTCACATCGTCCTAATAATGGGGAGTATGTGTTCTGGTCATTTAGCATAGTTTCTATTTTTCTGATGTATTCTGTCCTATCCATTGCAATGGGTTTGTCTGCCTTGTCAGCCCTAAGTATGACAATATTGCTTTTTTCTTTCTTTACATACTGTTTCATGTTGGGTAAAGTGTCTCCAAAAAGAAGTTTAAGATACCGATTGGTCTTGTAAGAGGCAAAGTTAGCAATAATGTTGATGGTAAACAGATTTTTAAATGAGATCTGCTTGATACCCTGGGATAGGATTTTCAAACTTCGCCTGATTTTCTCTCGATGATTTTTTTGAAAATATTAATAATTAATGACCTTGCTAAGTTTTGTCAATAGTACAATGAAAATTGTTTTAGCAAACTTCCATTTAAAGATCTTTTAAGGCGAAGTTTGGATTACAGACACATTTACAGATTTCATTTAAAGAAAAAATAGTGTGAATTATTTATCGTTTTTTGCTAAACAATGATATAGTATCGACTACGTTTTTTACAAAAAAATTGTTTTTAAATATAACTGTTCCTTTAAAGAAATCAATTTTTTTTGGATGGGGGAGAGAGAAAAGATCACAACCAAACATTCTTAGTTAATATTTACATCAGAACTTGCTTACAAAATGGAGGAGATTGAAAAACTCAGTTAAGTTCCCATCCCAGGTTTAACAACCAAATTTTGCAGAATCTGGAGGCATGGAAGTACTTTTAGCACGTGTGCATAAAGGAGGGCGTTATGATTAATGCCGCCTGAGGAAGGATCAAATAAAGGTCCGAAACGTTGCGGAATAATTCTATAATTGGCTGTGTACCCTGGTATATTTTCTTATTTTCTTATTTTAATATTTACATAAGAAGGCAATACCTTTGCTTAAAACGTGTGTTAATTGTTATGGAATAAAAATACGAGCTGTTGAGAATTAATTTTTTTATTTGAAAATTATGACATTACAATCGTTCTAGTTCACATTCCACTAATTGCATTCCAGCTAATCGTTGTTTTTGTTTTTTTGATAAATGATGATAAGTTATCAGCTTCTTATCAATCAATGATTTGTTTACAAATACATGCATCTGTTATGAAAAAACGGGGGGAAAAGTCACATTCACAACAGTACATTTTCAGTGACAATTTGTATTAAATAAATTTCCTGCCAAAAAAAAATACTTGAATTTATTACCAAAAAATAAAAGATAAAGTTCTAGATAAAGTTGTTGATGCATGTTATTTGACTAGTACACACTTAATACGTAGTAGATTTCATGTCCTACCATTTATGTATGTTTAATTCACTATTGCATTGCTTTCAGTTGTTTTTTGAACGTTTTTTTAAATTGGGAATATACTATTTTAACCTATAGTTCATGTATATGAACCATTATGGTTTGAGTGTTTTAATACTCAGTGATAATGTCGTGGTAATTGTGGATCTCTGAGTCTGTACTATAGCTCAACACCAAGCATTCAGATAGATTAAAGATTTTTAGTTGCTAATTTGCATTTTTCAATGTACAACTTATTTAGATGTTTCTTAATTCGGAAAGTATTTGAGTCTCTGAGCTATAGTGCTATAGTGTAATCGACTAAAGCCATTTCTCAGCGTACTAAACCAGTGCATGCAGGTTGCAGAGCACTCAAACTATTAAACCTATTAAAGACCACTCTTTTGCGAAATGCGTTTTTGTCAAAAATGGACTGCTCTGATAATTATGCTTAAAGAATTTCTCCATTATGGTAAAGATTGATTTGATGTTAAAGTTAACATTTTTGCTCGTTAGGAAGATTATTTCTATTTAGTATTTACATTACATGCAATAAGTGTTTTATTTTCATGAATCATGGGATTTAATTTCATCTTAAAATTCTCAGTTAATTTAGGCCTCTTAAAGGGTTTCCCCTCAAACTGACGTTAGGTCAGTGTATAGTGTAGGTGAACTTTTAACCTGCCACCATGCCCAGGGGAGAAGGGAAGGGCTAATTGATTTCTGGTTTGAACAGTGGCTGGAATTCACTGACCATTGTCCATGAGGAATACGTTGGATGGACTTTAAGGGCACTGTAAACACGTGACCTTCATTAAATAAATTTTTACAATTTATTTCAAGTGGTCTTCATGTGTATATCTATTCGCAATAAAACATGCTTCATGGAATTTCGCTATAGAAGAGTTATATCTGAGCATACTTTTTAATACTCTATAGAAAACTACTGAATGTTTGGCAAAAGCTGAGAATTGGAATTGACTGAATGTCTAAAACACTAATTTATAGTTGTTTTTTACGACAAAACTATTATTCCAATAGTGATAGTTTGTTGAACTAAAGTTTTCTAAACCCAGGAAAGATTTGTATTTGGAAGTGCACGTAATGCATGCACATGTTAAACTGCAGTGGTAATTTATGTGCGTCACACACACATGCTCGACACACAACGCTTTAGATTGCTTACCTAAATAAATTTAGGACGGAAATAGGCACTTAGGTTACACTTAGGGCCCGAAACTGCACTTTTCGAAGTGTTCCATGGATTTTTTGTTAAAAAAACGTATTACATTACAATTGTACTAACGCATAAAACAAACAACACATTTAGAGTAATACTTTCTACTACTTCACAATCAACAATTAATTTAGAAATACATGCATCCGTTTAAAAAATCGGGGGAAAAAGTCACATTTACAAAAATGCATTTTCAGTTAAAATTTGTATAAAAAGCATTTTGGCCCCAAAAAATAACAACTTGAATTTATTACCAGAAAATAAGAATACTAGCTCTCTAGGTAAAGTTGTTCATGCATATTATTTGACTAGTTTACACATGTATTGATTGGTGCAAAATACTATGCAAGCTCAATAAATATTTTCAAGTTCTTTTTAGTTGAGTGTTAATTACAATAGTATAGCATCCGTAGTGTAATCTGCTAAAGCCATTTCTAAACATATTAAACCAGTGTACACAGGTTTCAGAGCAATCAACCGATACGTGCATGTTAAAGACCATGCACTAATATGCAAAAGAAATGCATTTGCAATGCATTTTAACATGCATTCATGCTTTCAAATTTAGACATACTTGTACATTTTAAAATGCATTGTTTAATTAATTTTGAAATGAAATCCTGTCTCAAACTGAATCCATTTTAGTAATGCATTTCTGTTGCATATGGGTAGAGAGCTCTATCACTGATCTTGGTAGGTTATATTCTATTCCGAAACACACGCTGGCATTCTCTCTTCATGTAATGTTACCTAACAGTATTAGACTACATCAATCAGTCCCATGCTATACATCTTCATCAGATGATGCTTCTTGCAGGCTTGGACGACCTTCCGGAAGTAGTCTTCAGCAACCCCAAACGGATCTTCGTCCAGAGGACCTAAGCAGGACACAAGGCTAACATGTGTGTAGTGCCGAATCAGCCATCGTAACTCATGTATGAGATCACGGCGTTTCTCCAAGTCTCCTTTACCATCACCAGCCCTTACAATGGCAGCAACTGAACTCTCCAATTTGCAATCGTTGTGATAAATTGCTTTTTCGATAGTGTAATAAAGCAGAAACTTGAAATCATTGGAGTTGAGATTGCCAACAAGAGAATGAGCAGCACCCTCGAAGAGAAACTGATAGGGCCAGTATAAGAGAGATATCAGCAATGACAGGGTAAATTGACTCCTCCAGCGTTCTTGTTCAACAGGTTTCAATTTCGTGAAGAGCAATGCATATGTTGAGGGGGAGAACGAGCTGGTCTTCAGCGCCTCCTGGAGTGCATTGTCCTCCAGAAGGCTGGTCAGAGTTTCCGGGGATGCCTTCTCGACGAAGTACCTGAAAGAAACTTCATGGTGCCTTCGAA
>JAQIXS010005243.1:0-13085 GCA_034700785.1 Rossiulus vilnensis
GACCACCTGCCTACACTGACCACTTCTTGGGGAGGGGGGGGGGGAAGTCCATACTACAACATTTTTTGGGCCCCTTGAATAAACGGCCTAAACTGCTAATGCTTTTATACGTTGACCACCTACCTACCCTGACCACTTCTTGGGGGTTAACACTAGAGCAACTTCCTGTATGTTGACCGCTGTGGGATTATTTGTGCATAAACACACTGTGCATTCAGTCAAGTAAATGTGCTTCTGTTGAAAAAAACGTGCTCTTAATGATAATAGAACATTAACGAAACTAATTGATTTTTTGTAAATTTTGATAAATCTATTTTGGGTGTTAAAATTCTGTTTTTCCATGCATCGACCACCTGACCTAATTCGATCGATTTTGCCCGGTCCCTTGGGGTGGTCACCATAGCGAGGTTTTACGGCAGAAATCACCATAAGTTGCCTTAAAAAAATCCACGTCACGATGACGTCATCGTGATCATTAATGAGGCTTGAATGATGCATTTTTTTTCTCCCCCTATATTTCGTGCATTATTTTTTAAACTCCGGATGCAAAACGATGATGGATGGAAGCGATTTCGCTCCATCGATCTCCCCTAAATTTGGGCATCATTTCACCAATTATTCGGCTGATTGGAGAGGTAATTGAGAGCACGTTGGGCTGCCATCTTGGGACTCCTTTCTTTCACTTTTTCATCTTTTTTTTCATTCGTTGCCATGAACAAGGGATGAAAAATCGACTGTCGGAAAAAATGCCGAAGGTAAAACACCTGAAAACAGTCATGAAACTGAACAAAAACTACTGGAAATATTAGCGAGAAGTTGGACTTACGCCGAGTTTGAAGCTCATCCGTAAACCGCCATGTTGGAACTCTTCATATACATTATTTTTAAAATTAATTACCATTGATCAGGAGTGAAAAGGCCATTTTCAAAAATTACCAATTGCAAACCTTCTTGGAATAGTCATGGAAATTACAGGAAACACCTTGAAATGAAAAGCGACAAACTCGCCTTTCGAACATCGCGATTAAAGCTTCCTTGGCAGCCGCCATGTTGGAACTTTTTTTTTTCTTATTAACTTCCATTAAAATTAATTACCAGAAATGTGAGAGTAAAACTCATGAAAGTAGCAATTGGGGGCCAAGCGAACTATTTGGTCGCAAAAGCGAAATATTAAAACTTCAAACTGTCGTGTTGAGTGACGCTCATCTGGCAGCCGCCATCTTGGGACTTCCCTTATTATTTATCACCATTTTCCCATTTTTGTTTAAAGCAACTTTTTTTTTACCGTCAGTTTCGCCATTTATAGTAGCATCACGCAAATCCAAGATGGCGTCTTTTAATTAAAGAGAGACGCAGCATCCAATGGGCCCTAATTAAGGGGGGATTAAGTCATCAGTTTTACGTCAAAAATAATTTAATCCCAGGAACAGGTAAAACCCCCTTGGATTATTTACGATGGGATGATAGAGGCACAAAAGCATATGATAAATTGGATGGGCGAGAGACAGACAGTGTAAATCACGTCCTTTTTCGGAAACCGTAAATTATCAGCGGAGGATACGGAAAATTTGGGAAGGGGAAATCCCAAATGAGCTCTTAAGGGGGCTCTAGGGGCACCCCTTAAACACCGCCTTAAAAAAACACATCACTGATTACTGCACACGCGCCGTTAATCACACTTATAACACGACGCGAAAACCACACTTGAGAAATTCTCATAATTTTGAGAAATGAAATTTACCAAAAAATAAATAAATTCACCATGTATATATATACACTGGTTTTTACTGATATCACTATGCATAGTGATATCAGTATGTTATATAATGATTTTTGAGACTGCTGACATCGGTATGGTTAGTGATATCAGTATAATACTGGTTATACTGGCTTTTGATAACTGCTGATTATCACTATATATAGTGATATCAGTATGATCCTATACTGAAATCATTAACTGGATTTTTGGAACTGCTCAGTATTATCATATACTGAAGTAACCATATATGCTGCTGATATCACTACGCACAGTGATATCAGTATTATTCTATACTGAAATCACCATATACATACTGATTTTTGGGACATCTGTTATCACTATGCTTAGTGATATCAGTATTAATCCATACTGAAATCAATACATACGCTGGGTTTTTGTGGGACTGCTCAGTATGATTCTATACCGAAATCACCATACATACACGCATACTGGTGACATCACCATGCACAGTGATATCAGTGCGATTCTATATTGATATCATCACTACATCAGTACACTGTACCGATTATACTGATCTTTCCACCAGGAGCATTCGGGTGGACTCGATATCACTTTTAAAATAATTTCAGCGACATTCGAAATGCGTGCCAAATCCAGATTTTCAACCGGATATGGCGCTGTCCCGAATCCCTGAAATCTCTGAAATCCCTAAATCCGCGTCCCCCTATAGTGCGTTGCGTGACCGAACGAAACGCGTTTCACTTTGGCGTTCAATTGATGAATGATGTGACAAAGAGCAATTAGAAAAAGGTCATCGCAGGAAGGAAGGGACATTCCCCTCCCCATCCCCCCCCCCTTCAGTCCACTAGGGGAGGGGCTGGGGCTGGACATATGAGTCACATTTATCAAACTCACGCGTGGTCACTCCCGCATTAGGACGCACAAAATAATCACTATCGATTAAACAGTACGTTGATTTCATCAAAATTTATCAATTTTAAAAGGGCATAACAATGGAATACCACCCCTTCCCCCCATTGTGATGTCAGTTGGGGGAGAGGAGGAGGGGGAGGGGGGTGGATGAAATTATGAAATTTCCTGAGTTTTCCAGGTTGTTATATTCCACCCTGAACTGCGGTTTTCCCATCGACCAATAACGTGCGGAAGGTGCCAAAACCATAAGATCGTAAGTGCCCGCCCTCAATCGCGCGTTTTTACAGCTTAACGCGTCGTATGTGCCATGTCCGACACGCTGCGCATGGTGCAATACGCGTGGCACATACAACCTTGGGAAATAAAATTTCGTAAAAACATTACGTTTCGATGAATTCGCGTTTCTGGTTTTCGCAATTGAACGTCAATGGGCGTTTTGAACGCATATTTTGTGGTGCAGTCCATGTGGCACATACGACGTTATGGAAAAATAATGCCAAATACAGCAGTTTCAATAAGTGCTCGTCTCCTCCTTTGGCGTTATCCTTTAACTACACGTATGAATAGCAGGAAAGGCACTCGAGGGAGGACACGTTTATTAACGGAGGCAGGAGTAACGATGGTGCGGCACGTCTTTTTATAGCTGAAAATGCGTTTGACCAAATAAACACCTAAACGTCGCGTGTTTACGGCCACACCTCAAAAGCAACCATCGTGATTTTTTCCCCCTCCCCCCCCCCATCTACCTTTTTGATGGACGCAGTCACCGACATCACCACCACCACCACCCCCATCCTCTTTTTCCTTATCATCACGCAAACACACATACACGTATCAAAAGCCAGATATGCAGTGTTTTGGTTTCAAGTGATTTCTGATAACCACGCGGATTACACAATTGCAACCCCAGTTTCTATTATGCATTTGCATTTGTGATACACAACACAAATAAACAACGGCGTAAAATTCCACGAGTTTTCAAAGTCTTTGAGGGTGAGTTTTCCACGTGAGAGGTTAGAGAGGTGAGAGGTTTCCATGAGTTTTCCAGGGTGAGCTTAAAATTCTATTTCCGGATCAGGGCTTTGCGTTCGGTTGGAAGACACTTTTTATACGGTGTATCTTCGGCCTACGCGTGTATTATAAACGCAGCCTGCAGATATGGCCTATAGCTCACCACTTTAGATGTGAGCAATCTATGCGCGTGAACCCTCTACTTGAAAAAAAAATCCCGTTAACTTCCATTCAATATTTCATCGTTGTCGTCGTTTAAAGCCTTCGCTTTTTTTTTCTTCTTCTTTTCCTCTCCCCTTCTGCTCCGTGTTTTACGACATCTCTATCCTCTTCGATCGCGACCCCTGTTGAAGCTCAAACCTGTTGATACTAAGCCATTACTCGTTCACCTCTCACATCTTATCTTTTTATTTCTCCACTCTTACCGAAGATTAAAATCTACGAATTCGAAGAAGAAAATTTAGGCCTAATCTCCCGCTGCACGAAACTTGTGGAATTTCAGACAATTACACTTACCGTGATTAATCCCGTTTCGAAGGTCGGTGGAACGGGCCGCGGACAAGTGGTCAGTCACCGCGGCGCGCTTCATCACACACCCGAAAACAAGCACTGGTCAAGCGGTCAGTCGGTCAGCTTTTAAATTTTTAAAAAAACCTCAAAAGCAAGACCGAACAGAAGTTCCAGAACGCCGTGTCGGCGGCCATCTTGGAAGCTACCGTATTCGTGCGCCGGGGACCGCCTCACCCATCAACGAAATAGTCCCCCTCGAAATGGAGGGAAGGATCTAAATGGATTCCGAAAGCAAATTTTACGGTTTGAGAAATTCGTTGAGGGGTGGAGGTAAATTGAGCGGAGACATTTGTGAAAGCGTGTCGCGCTGAATTCCGATAAAAAAATATATATATATAAAACACGGAGGAAGTACATTTGAAAATATTCACCCGGAAGGCGGTTAAACGGCTTCGTTCGAATCTTTAAACATTAGGGGGGTTTTTAGGTGTTTCTACGATTTTCGTCGAAATGCCCTGATTTTGAAAAGTTTAATTTGCCCTGGCCTGTAGGGTTTCCCCCCTCTCCCACAAAGCTATTAAATGAATATTTACGAATATTAAATGCGCTTGAAGGGACCTGGCATCCATATTGGGACTCTGAACTCCGAGCATGATTTCATAGAAGTGAAATGAAGCCGAATGGAAAGAGGTCCGCCATATTGGGGTTTTAGGGGGGGAAGTTAACCTCCACGAATTATTTCACAGAAACGAAATGAACCCAAACATAATTTAGAACTGTCCGCCTCATTGGGGGTTTAAGGACTAAACCTAATCTTCAATTACGAAAAATAAAAATGGAAAATTAATGGTTCCTCAGATGAAAAATGAAGCCATACCGAAAGAAAGAGTTCGGCCATATTGGGGTTTAGGTGAATCTAACCTTCAATTATTGAATATTTTATGAAAAACTAACGATTTTCATTGAAGAGAAATGAAGTCCAAAAATAAAGGAAAGGTCCAGCATGATGGAGTTTAGGGGAAATATTGGGGGTTTAGGGGAAATTTAACTACTGACTACAAATATTACATGACAAATTAATGGTTTCACAGAAGATAAATTAAGCCGAACACAACACGCATCTTCAATTACGAAAACATTAAAATGAAAAATTGATGGTTTCCACAGCGGAGAAATGAAGCCGAACAAGAACCTGTCCAGCATAGTGAGGTTTATGGGGAGAAATCTAACCTTCCAATCATAAAAAGTCACGTGAAAAAAGCCAGAGAGAAACAACCGGTCCACCACACAGTGGGGTTCGCAGGAAAATTTTAAAATTCAATTATGTAAAATTATCCAAGACTTTTCCAGGTTTTTAAAACCACGTCGATGTCGAAAATCAATATACATCCATTCCCCACAATCCCAATCACCCCAAAACAAATTAAAACAAAATAAATTAAATTAAATAAGCCATACCTCCAATCCAATTCGAGGAGAGGATTGGGGGGGGGGGGTAAATGAAGGGGAATTTGGTTTGAATTGTCATCGTCGAGGATTATTTTTACGCCAGGCTGAAGCCAATTTAGGGTAAACAAAAATTAATTATTCACGATGAAAGCCGGTGGATCTAGGATAAGGGGGGGGAAGAGAGAGAGAGAGAGAGTTCCCCCTATAACTGAAACGAATAATGATCCGTTTTCAGAAGCCAATTTGTCCTCGGCGCCACCTCATTTATTTCGTTCAAAAAAAAAAAAAAAATAGTTTCATGATTTTTAGCTGTGTTTATTTTCTGAACAACGCCAAGCGTCATTAGGTGCTTTGGGTTGTTGACTTTTGTCTCACTAACTTTTTTTCCGTTCAGGGGGAATTTAGGGCTCCGGATGTGACGTCATCGTCGATGATTTAAGGATGAGCCGAAAGCATGCATGCCCACCGTTAAAAAAACCATTACCATTTCGTTTCAACTATTTATTATAATTGCTGTTTTAAATTTCCACCCAATCGGATGTAGAATCGGTCGTCCAATAGGGTCTGTTTTTTTTTAATAATTTGAAAATGGGAATAAAAGGGAAATTGTCAAATTATAAAACGTTAAAAATTATTGTAAAATTCGCATTCCACTTAGTTTCATTTATTTTTATTTATTTATTTTATAAAATGAATAAATTTGAAAACGTCCGCTAACAGGTGTTTGAAATTTTAGTTTTTGTTTATAAAAGGGATATTTCCAATTTATAAATCACTAAATAATATTGCCAAATTCGTTGTCCACTTAGGATTAAGTCATTTTTCATAAACGTATTTGTTTAAAAAAAACAATTAATAAATTTCAAAAATACGCGTCCGAAAACAGGCGTTTAAAGTTTAATTTCGTTATATTTTTGAATTCTAAAAAAAACAAGTTAATTTTTATACACGAATACATATTTTTAAAACAACACGTTAAATTTTTTATTTTTACCAAAACAGCTCAGACTATGGTCGTAGGTCGATTTAACACTTCATAATTTCAAATTTAATTTCGTTATATTTTTATTTTTTAATAAAACAGCTCACACTCATTTCTATTCTGGGGGGATGGATGGGGGAGCGATGTAAATAAATTTGGGCAATTATAACAAATATCCGAAGCAAAAAAACGTGATTTTTTTCCCTGTGACGCGCACTCCGACGTCCGACGGATCGGAGGTTTTTTTCCCCCCCCATATTCTGGACGATTTCACGATTTTTTCATCACCACCCTAAGAGATGCGTAAAGGCGTCACGGGTAGCATTTTACGGCGTCCTTCTCCCAGCTGGAGTATTTTTACGTCCAACGGTTTTAATACCACTCTCGAGAGTGTTTGTGTTCGCAGCGTCTTCCTTCATCGGGGAAGGAGGGAGGGGGGACGCCTTTTCTCTCCAGCCGAGGAATCCATCCGTCCATCCATCCATCCATCCTTAGTGTATCCTAGCCGATGTATTAGCCGCGAACGGATACCCGCAGCGGTTCCCCATCGCGTTATTCCGCTCCGGATCTCGGCTCCGTGACCACCGAGGGCCTCGGCTCGGCAACGTAACGATTTCCAACTCGTGTCCGGTCTTCAATTCGATTTTATTTTCTACACAAAAATGAGGTAAAAGAGGGGGAAGAAATGGATTCAAATTAAAATAACAGTCGATCGATGAAACGACGTGCCGCTCGCAGCTTCGTCGTGGATTACTCATATATATATAAAAAATATATATATATATATATAATGAAAAATTTCGGCGTGGCGTTCGGTGCGCGAACGCCGTGTTTAGCACGTATCCACAATTCCGAAGGTGGATGTGTGGGAAAAATCGAGACGTATTAGTTTGCACCACGAAAAGGGTTTCGCGAGGACGTGGAAAGTCCGCGGACGTACGACATCCGCGCTCGTCTGAAGCCGCCCGGGCTTCGTTTCCCTCGCGGAACCTTGAGGATGAGCCGAGAGCATATTGTCCCACCCTGCAAAAAAACATCACCGCACACATTTTTTGCTTCAAATACTTATTATGATCGCTGTTTTTTTCAAAATAATTACTGTTATTTTGAATAATTTGAAAATGCCCAATTTAATAATAACAAAATTCATTAATTGAAAAAAATTGAAAAAAATACCCCATCCAAAACAGGTAGGTTTTTTTGTGTGCGTGAATAAAAAGGGATTTTTTTCCAAATTTTACGTAATAAAAGCTTGACCGAAACTTAATTTTTAAAATGACTGAAATGAAAAGTTATCGAAATATTCAAAATAATAACCAATGGTGGTTTCTGCAGGGGTTACAACTTCGGTTTCATGATTTCAAAACGCCCCGGTCATTTATACCAAAACAAAAAAATTAAGAAATTTGTTAAAAATCCGCCTGAGGTTGCGGAGGTCGCGTAACGTTTCTTTTCAAATTCCTCGATGTTTTTTGTACAAATAAACGGGGCGTTTTCAAATTACAGACCAAAGCTGAAACCCCAGTGGACAACCAATTCCACATCGGCATAAATAAATCGATCAATCGTGATAAGTGTTTGCAGCAGAAAACGTGTCCGGTAATATTTTTGCATGGTGGATCTTGAAATGGAGTTTATATCCCAAAATACCCAAATTTGGGTACAAAATTCGCTCGTAAATATTCGAAAGGTGAATTACGAATTACGGATTTTGCCTCGTGATTCGCTAAACGCTTCCTGATTACGAATTCCCCTGACCTTCCCCAGGTGACCGCGCGAACCCCGTCTCCGCAACCCGACACTTGCGTGAAAACCTCCCGAATTTCGATCGTTGATCGTCTTCCACGTCCTCGATTCCTCCGTTCAAATGTTCAAAGCATCCTCTGAGGCCGGCGGAGAAGTTGGTATTTTGGGCCCTTGGCGTCCAGACTCAGATTTGTTCTCTCGGCATCTGGATTCTGCATCATTCATGATTGTCTCCAACGATGGTCAATAAAACCGCGGGTTTCAAAATTCATGTCGGCTTTTTCGGCATCCCCTGGAGGGAGGGAGCCTCGATTTTCCACCGCATTCGCCCTTAAATAAAACGTGAAAAAAAAAATGTTTGGTGGTGGGGGAAGAATTACACGCGCTGACCACCAGCTGACCGGGGGATTGTTCTGGGATGCCGCGAACGCAGTCCAGATGTCCGCATCACCCGTAGGTGCCGCGGCCACGGTCCAGAAGACTGCATCACCCGCAGGTGTCACGACCGGCAGTCCAGATGTCAGTGTTACCCCGTAGGTGTCGCGAACGCAGTCCAGATGCCCGCGACACCCGTAAGTGCCGCGGCCGGGAAGGGGGCAAAGGCACTTCCGGCAGACGACGGAAGCGCCGTAGGTGGGTTTCTTCACGGGTCGTCCGCGGAGCCCTTCGGAAGCGGTTTTCGCATCATCCGGACGGACGAGGCAATGCGGTGGGTTCCGGGGTCCTTACGAGACGTCCTCCGTCTGACGTCGGTTGTAGTTGGCCAGCGTCTCGTGGATCGAGTCCACCGAATACTTGCATTTCTCCGTGCCGCAGGAACACGTGAAGGTCTTGTACTTAATTATCCAGAACTTGTCGCCGTAATCGAATCTGGATGCGGTGAACGAAAATGAAACGGGGAAAGAAAGAAAAAACTTATATATATATAAAACGATTGGTATTTGAGCGTTGTGATCTGCGGGGAAAAGTCGAGCGGAAAAAGAAAAAGAAATCAAAATGGATGGGGAAAAAAATCAATGACACGAGTTGAGCTACAGCCGAGTGAACCGGCATCGCGGTCGGAGGCGAAAAACCCCTTTTTTTTTCTTCTTCTTCTGCCAAATGCGAAGAATTCAAGAGTCTGAGAGGAACGGGGTGATAAATAAAGATGAAACAGGGGATGCGTAACAAACATTGGAGAAAAATGTTAGAGGAAAAGCCGGAAGCCCATCATCATCAAAAAAAAAAAACACAAAAAAAAACACAGGGACATTGAGAGAAATGAGACGAAGAAGCATAGCAGGGTCCTTGCTGAAATTTACCAATTCAATTCCCTGACTATCCCTGACTTTCCCAGACTTTTTTTTTTGGAAAATGAATTCTGCGGCAAAGACAATCGCGCAATGACGTAAATGGGGATAGTATATGACAAAGCTAAATTTCTCGCAGAATTTTTGGGCAATTGCAGTTTTTTCACTAGTAAAATTCATATTTATAAACAATCTAAACGTTTTTTTTTCTTTCCTGTTCATCTTAAATTAACTTAAAACTTGACAGAAACAGCTTCTGATATAGGGCAGGGCCGTCGTGTAGGGCATGGGATGGGGATTAAATTTAGGCCCCCTTTGTCAAACTGCTCATTGAGTACGTTTAATTCAAATAAATTTTAGACTGCGTTTTTTATACCGCGCATCGTTTTTTCAAAAATTTAATTCAACGTGGATTTTTGCCTATTTTTAAACAGAATTTTGTGAGCAAAGACGTGATTTTTGGAGTGCTTGGGGCACACACACCTATAGAGACCCCTTTTCGTCTTACCCCAATTCCTCGTACGCTCTAATTGGTCTGGAGCTGAAGAGAGCAATGCGAGGAAAGCGCAGGTCCTGATAATCCACAAACATTTTGACAGGCACCAGGTTGGGTTCACACGAATGGTTGATGAAACGACTGATGTTGCCATAGCGACGGGCGTCGATACAAAACGTTTCGCCATCCTGAGAAAACGGGAAACAAATAATAAAAAAACAAAAAAACAACAACGTGAAAATGTGATAATGACAACGGCAGCAGACGAAAAAGTCAGGGAGAAACAAAAACAAAACAGGTGTGAAAACAGGGGATTCACCAGGGTCAACATCGTGTCATATGGAATTATGCTATTAAATTATTAATTTAATTTATTGTGTTGTTAAATTATCGTATAATTTCCTATAATTAAATTAAATTATACATATTTTCTGGTGAAATTATCTTACGTTTTCCTATTTAGTTTAATTATCTAATGCATTTTTCAAAAATAAACAATGCTCAATTGCTCAGTCAATCTTACTCCAAGATGGACACCAAAAGATGGAGGCCATGGCGTCTTCCATGGGGCTCTGAAGGGTTTGGCAATGGGTGGTAAATATGCATGAGAACCAAGGAAAAAAGGCCCCCATGGGCACTTTGGGTGGGTTAGGGAGGGGATAATTGTGGGCATGACACATCAGTACCATCGTCAGTTAATTGATTTAGTGCGATCGCATGCTGCTTGCAATTTGGTTCAGTTGCACGTAAGCGCCACTGGCATATTTGGTTTTTTTTCTCCTAAATGAATAAAAAAATGAAGTTGGTTTGGTTTTGGGTTAGGGATCCTAACCCTAGATGTAATGCTACAGAACATAATTACGATTACAACTGGTAGTGTAATTTAAACAACGAAAAATAGGAAATATAGGATAATTTAACCCCAAAAAAAAGATAAAAATGTGATGATTTAACAACAAAAAATAGGAAATATGAAATCATTTAACAATATATATTACACACTTGCAATTTTTTAAAAAAATTTCCCCTTTTTTTTGTGAAATTATCTTACATTTTCTTATTTCATTGTCGTTAAATTATCATGTTTTCCTATTTAGTTTAATTATCCAATGATTCTCTATTTTTGTGTGTGTTAAATTACCGTACAATTTCCTATTTTTGTTGTCGTTAAATGAACTAAAATTTATTATTTAAAAAAATTATTTTCTATTTTTTATTTTGTTTATTAAATTATCCCATATTTCCTATTTTCTATTGTTCTATATATATTGCATACTCGTACTAAATTTTCCTACTGTTTTGTTAAATTATTCTATCTTATGCATATATATACACACACACATATGTATATATATATATATATATATATATATACATACATACATACACAACATTATAAAACAATATAAAAATTTAGTACGAGCATAATAGAATAATAGAAAATAGGTGATATTGGATAATTTAACCAATATATATATACATAAATAATTACATCATAATTTAACAACAAAAATAGGTCATATGATAATTTAACTAAACAGAAAAATATATGATAATTTTCACACACAAAACGAAAAAAAAAAAAAAAAAAAAAAGGAATCACAGCCCAACTCTCCAATTTACGTCCAAGATAGAATAATTCAACAAAACAATAGCAAAAAATTTAACACGAAAAAACAAAAACAAATACGAAAACGTAGTATTAATCCTAACAACAAATCAGGAAATATTAGATTTATGTGGATGCCTGCGATAGATAGAGAAAACTATAACTCCACTCTTCGTAATATAAATGAAGTGAATTGAGTCGACATTCCCCCCCCCCTCCTCCTTTTAGGTCAATTATTATCCACGAATTCCTCAGTGAACAAGTCATCCAATTCATTCATCCATCCATCCATCCATTCATTCATTCATCAGTTTTATCCATCATTCCGATCGCCTCCGTTGTTTCAACCCCCCAGTGAAACAAAAGTGAAAAACAAATAATCGATATGATTTTCAATTCAGTTTTCCTCTTCGTCTCCTTAACCTTTCCCCCTTCCCCCCTAAGGCTACAGCAGCGCCCCCTATGGTCCCCAATTTTCCCCTATTCCCTATCGACCCAATTAATTGGCAGCATTTTCTCTAATTCTAATTGAATTTTCAGTGGGCAACGCCAAGCGACCGGAGGCCATTTTAGGGGAACCGGAAATGACGTCTGGCAGGGCAGCCATCTTGGTCAAACAGCCCATCAGCTAATTAGCCCTTTAATCAAACGGATTGGGCAAACAATGGGGGCCGATCGTTCCAATCCCCTTTCAAAACACTTTCTTTTGAGACCTTAAATTTAATTAAATTTAAAAAAAATCAATGAATCCTGCCTTTAATTGTGTGAAACGTTTCTTGTTTGGAGTGTGAATTTTTGGTGAAAGTTTTGGATTTATGCTCGCATTTCCAAGCGAGTGTGTTACGACGCATTATTACTAGAATTTTTTAGATTGACCATATCATCATATATCTAAATTTATGTCAACATTTTTATTTATTTTTGCAAAAAAATAAAAACCGGATTATCAAACATGGGTTTTAGTTCGAATATCAATACCGATTTTGGAATGGCGAAATCATCAATCGTGGTACTTTATTTTCTTAATTTTTTTTACATACTTTTTAAAATTCAATCTTTCTGAAAAACTAGATCATAAATCAATGATTGATTTTTAAGAAAATTCCCAAGCAAATGGTTTAAATAACTACGTTAGTTTTTTTTAAAGTCCTCTTTTTTGAAAAACAGGATCATCATTTTTAGCTTAAATTTCCACACTTTTTTTTTATGAAAAACTACACCATTAATCCTCGATTTCTGCTAATTTTTAAATGTTTTTTTTTCAAGCAGGATTTATCATTCATAGATGTTAGATTAAATTTCCAATTTTTTTTTTTTGAAAAAATGCACCATTAATCCTA
>JAQIXS010005244.1:0-13083 GCA_034700785.1 Rossiulus vilnensis
TGGCATGGCCATCATGCAGCCCTGACCTAAACCCAATAGAGCACATGTGGGATGTGCTCAAGAGACAGCTTAGAGCCTGAGATCCTCCAGCCTTAAACGTACGAGAGCTGATGACTGCAGTGGAGGAGGTGTGGAACACCATCCCTCGAGAGACAATCAATAGCTTTATTTCATTAGTGCCCAACAGAATGCAAGCTGTTGTAAATGCAAGAGGAGGGAACACAATGTTCTAAACATTAGGATTTGTGGTACAATGTTTTGAAAAAGGTCCTCAAAACACATATGATTGGCAATTAAATGTTTCAGTTTTATGAGGCATTAGAGTTGCGCAGGCTATTCTCCAGAGAAATTTAGCGAGAAATCCTTTTCAAACTTGGTGAACTATAAAGAGGAATAAATTGCCGACACAACGCATTTTTCCGATTTTAAATCGGACATTTCGTTGCATAAAAAAAAACACCTTTTTTTCTGATTCAGGATGGTGAGTCGGATTTTTGGCACTCAAATGTATAGTAAATGTGAACGTAGCATTTATGCTCATGTTTTGCAACAATTTGGCTTCCACAGCACCATCAAACGAGTTAGTTGTTAAAACGCATTAAATTTTCATAAAGTTTTTTCAAGGTAAAAACAAAAAAAAGCTGAAACCTACGGGTGAAATACGGTGAAACTACGTGTAGATACCAAAACTAGTTTTTCGAAGCACTTTAAATATGACTCGTAAAGAAAAATGAATTACCGAGCAAAAAAATTCACTTGCGTTGTACTTTTAAATGTGGCGAGTTTCGTGCGACTTTGGAAGAAAAAATTGCGTTGTTGCGTTAAATTTCTTATACTACTATTTGGTAAAATTGTTTTTAAAAAATTCGTTACTAGAAAATTTTATTAGAATTACACATTAATTAGGAAGTGGCCAACTTAGCAAATCAATATCAAAGAGCACTGGACAGTTTTTATATAAAACACGTACTGTATATCATTAAAAAAAACTATCTTAGTCACGAGAAGGATTCGTGATAATCGATTCGAGTAGCTAAAAATCATACACACCGCACACGTATAAAAAATGATAATAAACGAGCTAAGAAGAGGATGCAATTAATGCAGGAAATGAGAAATCTCCAAAAGTGTGCCTAATTATTACAGGATGTATATTTTATATACGGTGTACGTGTGTACTGAGAATCTGAACATAGATTACGTGTAATCAGATTATCATTTCATTTTTTTTGTCGATTTATATTTAGACGCATTACTGGTGACAGTAGATTTTTATTTTTACGTAGAAAATTTTAAGGTCGATTTTAGATGGAAACACTTCCAAAATTACCCCGCCAATAATATGGATGTGCATTTTGTCCACGAGTAGACAGGATGCGAAAAATAACGAAGCACGCATTTCCAGTGCTGCATTTACTGCAAAGACTAGTCGCATTTCTCCGTCATTAAAGGATACGCCGTATTTCGCCAGATCCTGAATTCATATCCTTAAAATCAAACCCAGAACTGTTCTGAAAACGCGTCGAAATCTCTTCGTAAAAATAAATGCTAATCGTCTCAATCATTGATTTCAAACAAACTGGAGAATAACATCTTAACCACTTCCGCACGAATTATAGAAAGTCATGTATCTAAGGAAATGAGCGAGCACATTTTTTGCAGCTACATGTAGATCTAGATCTAGAGCTAGAACTAAATGTCGCTCCGTCTCAACAATTACTGGACTGCGGATCAGCACGTAGAAATTCATCCCTGTGAATCCGGTGTATCCACTGCAATCAATTTTTCACATTTATATAGGAAATATATAAAGAAAGGAGGAAGGAGGAAGGGGAGGGAAAGTAGAAGAATATAGGATTTTTTTAGGGGAAAGGTAAGCGTGCTTGAAAACTGCAAGGGAGGTCTACAGTTGTTTTCTACTTTTTAATCGCGATTCCAAATCTCCATTTCTGAATCCAGACTGCATATTTGCTACTTGCATAAATAAAATGCACATTCATGAAATTAGAATATTTGAGAAATTTAAACAAGAAAGGTATTTCTTCGCATTTTATAAAGTGCAAATTATGTCTTTTATTCACAAATTATTTCATAGTTTTTTTTAAACATTTAATCGCGTGAATGGTTTCGCTTTTTTCATTTGCCGACGGTTTTTTAACAAAATTTCATTTGGTTTCAACGATAGCGTCAAAATATCGGAAAAAATAATAGGATTTTGTTGTTGTTGTAAGTTGCAGGAATAAATAGGGACACTTTATAGCCTGTTTTTAACAAATTTACTCTTTCGAGTAATTTTGGTTGAGGGGAAAAACCGTATTTAAAAACAACAATAAATGCTAATTTTCCCTATATTTTGATAATACACGTAGTAAGTAAAGGAGCAGAAAAAAAGAAAAAAGAAAACTTATTGGACAAGGTGCAGCTCATTCGTATCCATTTTATTGGTCGTACAATTGTATATATATATATTCATTGTGTGCAAAATTGTTTCCATGGGCTTCCGTAGCTCTCCTTGGGGGCAGCTCTAACAGAAAACAAATCTGGTGTATCCGTACCCTTAAGCTAGTAGAAATTTAATTTGGCAATATAATAGGTGACAGGAAGGTAGTGAGTTGAAAAAAATATTGTATGTGATATAGCACCAATTCCAATGTGGGTCTATCTCTAATCTTAATCTTGTTTCAAGTAGAGCTGCTAGATTCGTCACCCTAAGGTAAATACCAGCTAAGAGATGAAATGTTTTTCTAAATGATCAAGGATCTCTCCAGCGGAAGTGACACTGCGATCAAGACTCAAAGGAGGCTCAATGCATGGGACTTTAAAAATATATGCATGTATATATACTTGTCCTGGAAACAGTAATTTGGTGGAGAGCATCTTTAAACGAAACTACCGAGGTAGTTAAAACCTTACATTCAAATTCAATTCCAAGTATGAACTCAGTACCCTACCGTCAGCAAAGATTTGCCATGTGTTAGGAGGTGTAATCCATGTAAATCATTTTTTTATATTTCACTTGATGGCCACGTGACCATCATCATTGTCAAACTGGATTTGAATGTGAGGCTCTAGTTTAACCACCTCAGTGGTTTCGTTTAAAGATTTCCTCCACCAAATTAATGTTTCCAGGACAAGTATACGTGTATGCATATTTTAAAAGTTTATGAGTCTCATTCTGGTATTTTAGCCGGTGATGAATCTCAACAGCCCTAAGCTGCACCATTTCGAGTCATTGCACTCGACCCACCCTCTTCAAGATTGTAAATAGGGCAGCAATATATTCAAGGAGATATATTCGAGAAGGGGCTTTAAAAATAATAACTATTCAGTTTCTTCAACTTTTTTAGAGCAATTTTTGAATATTCTTTGAACAAATCTAAGGCGTTGATTAAACCAGTAATTTTACTTCATATGCGCACCCCATTGCATATCATCTTTGATAGTTATTCCTAAATATTACGATGATAGTGACCATCGAGTTGTTTAATAACGGATATAAAATGAATGACTTGGATCAATGGATTGCACTCCCGTCACATTCCTTATCTTCTCTGACGGTAAAGGATACTGAATTGAATTGAAAATATAGCGGTCAAACCAAGTTTTCAATGAATTAATTTTTTTATGAATTCAATGAATTAATTTGAATTAATTTTTTCCTCACTGACGTCCATTCCTGACAAATAATAAACGTACGAATTCGTTTCAAAACCGACGTTTTATAAAAACGTTTTAGCCCCAGTCTTTAGTGTCTTTAAACGCTAAATTGTACATGAATGCTTATTATAATGTAATGATAAGATGACGTTAGGGCGGGACATGTCACGTGCGCGCACACACCTATTAATGCCTCGATGCGATCCAATTGGAGGACATGGCACGGCAGTCACGTGACCCACACGTTGATTGCGTAATAATAAACGGATGTAGTCTTACGTGTATATGTGTATACGCATACGTGTAGGACTGTATATAGGTACGACGATGAAGACTACTTTTATTATGGCTTAAATGAGGAGGTACCGGATCAGCTAGCTTAGGAGTAAACAGCAGGTTTGGCAAGTTATGACCTGACGTTTCGATAGGCCTACAATTGTATTAACTGACAGCGAAGGGGAAAAAGAGGACGATGAGCTAACCAAGAAAATAAATAAAAATAAAAAAGCATTTATAAAGGAAGAGACGCCATTCAACGTAATAATTAAACTTAACGAAGGATCAAGGTTATGGATAATTGCGCAGGATGAAATTTATTATGATGTATTGGGGGAGGGGGAAATGAAAAGTAAACATGTTTTCTGTGACGAATCTGCGAAAAAATACCTATGTAAAAATTCATAAAGAAATTACTAATCATCATAGAGCAATCATCATTTTTAATTTTTCATCGAGACATTTTGACAAATCTTATCGTTACAATAACTCAATATCGAAAATGTTAGTTTTTTTTAATATAGACTGCCACTTGATCAAAGAATGATTTATAATAATGCATTTTCAGTTCAGTGATTTTTGAGCTACAATTAAACATTATCATTGATGAAAGGTTTTCACATAAAATGAATTATTTCTGCGCGAGTTTTTTTTTAAAAATATATTTTCGTTTTTTGGCGTTCCATTTATTATCATTTCTTAGCCAAATTTTGTCAATGATCCTATGTCCTAAAATCCATGATTCAAAGTCATCTGGGTTACGAAATGTTTCGTCTGTGGCAATTCCTTAATTAATATTCTGCAGTAAAATTTTTGGAGAGGTTTCATAATTCGTGATTAATTTATTCGACTGTTTTTCGACTTCGTTCCTTAATTAATAACATTTATAAGCAAATTATTGCATGACTGAAATCCATAATTTGTTATCTTTTTTAAAGAATTATTTCTTACAGATTTCCCATAATCAACATTTAAAAAAAATATTTATGAGACTTGGCGACCTTGTAAGATTTTACGGAAGTAAATAATGCTGATGATGTAAAGTATATTCCCCATACTCCATGGATAAATACAAAATGATTAAGGACTGGGAGAAGGAAAGAGGCACAAACGAAACTTCGTATTTCCCGATTTAAATTTATCTCCGAAATCCCCCTTCCCCCCCCCCCCCCGTGGTTCTCACATCGAACGACCTAATTTTTAAATTTTTTTAAAATAGTGTGGCGAATTTTGCTTTTGACTCGCCACACACCCTGAGCTTACGTCGCAAAACAAGTTAAGCATCCCTTCTGTGCATATGTTCATGTACATGTAATGTACTAATTCATGTTGCTGAACATCAGGATGAACGGAAGTAGTGTTAATGTTAAAACAAATAGCACGTAAGATACTGTGTGTAGGAGGAGTGTAGGCCTTAAATGTAGCCTACCTATTGCAAATAAGATCAGTCAACCATAAACTGCAAACCGTTTATTTTAATCATAAAATGCCGATTCGATGTTCGTTTTGGAGAAATTATCCTGTGCCGCGATGATAACAAAACTATAATGTAAATTGACGTAATAGTGAACTACTAAACTTCGAAAGATAAGTCATGTTTTAACAACCGAGCCTATTTTATTGCTAAGAATTGCATTGCATTGATAAGGAACTTTCCCGGACTCGTATAATAATGTGACGTACACTAGTTTTTAAATTTATGAAGGAAAACAAAAATACTTTTTATCAGACAATAGTTGGAGATTGAACGAACATTTACACTTAAATAATAATTTTAGTTTCGAAGGTAGAATATAGCTAAGCTGAACTTACTATTGTATAAAACGGGAGTACATTTACGAGAGTATTTACCTTTCAGGTAATCATCGTTGACGTAAACGCAGCAAAAACTTCATTTTTATTATTAATAGCAGCTGGCATTGTTCGCGTTAAAATTACTTCGTTTATCGTCCGCAAATTAATTACTCTTATCAAATTGCCATAGCTTTCCTCGTATTAAATACCAGCGCAAGTAACTGCACGCGTCGTTATACGTGCATAAACATATCGGAATCTGCACTAGGCCTTTACGCATTATTATACACTCTGTACAATTGTAATAGTACGAAGTGAAGTACATATCTTATCATTCGTCCGAAGCGCATCATTACACGCAATCGATGTTTATAGGCTATTTAAAATGTGCGAACGAGGAAGATAAACTTTTAGTGTTTTTGTTTTGTTTTTCCAAGAATAGCAAATGGAAAAGGATTTCGTTAATGTTTATATCACGGAGCAGTTTCACGGCTAATATTTTATAGTTGAAAATGCGAAAGAAAATAAATCGAAACTGCAGTAGAATTTATTTGACCTCACCGCTGAAAGTTGAAAGCGCGTTTGCGTGGGGTAATTACATCGCAGTTAAAACTCGATTTAGTACGAAATAGTTATTTTTAGTTAAACACGTACTGCTCGCTGCTTCGCGAATTCGAACATTCTGTATCTAGAAATGTAAAGAGCAATTTCCTGAAATCGCGATAATTTTTTTTCTTTCTTTCTCTTTGAATTTAACTAGGCCAATGTCTCCTTGGTTGTCGCACTCCCCCCAACCACTCCTTTCCCGTGCACATAAAAAAGGCGTTGGATTACAAATAAAAGTTCATTTATCGAATTAAGTTGATTGATTTGGGGAAAAACCGAAGCGGTAATTAGGACGATGGGATCCATACTACTCACCCTGGTGCGGCAATTCCACGAAATCCTCCCCAGTTTCGAACGCAGTAATCAGTCTGAAGACTCAACTCACGAACAAGAAGATTACGGGAATGAGATACAATGGGAGTATGGAGAGTATATTGGAGTTTTTTTTTTTAGCACGAAGGAATCAAGGAACTCTTTCACGTTGGCAGTTGGCGATATTAATCGCGCTTGAATGGCCAAAAAGATACAATGGCGACGCGGAGAGGGCGTGGTCTCGGTCGTCCGTCGAACGCGGGTTTTCCCCAAAAAATTCCACGGGCCAACGACGCCCATTGGTCCGCGCTCTCACTACGTCACAGCATTCAAAATGGCCGACCTTGGCGCGCGCCAAATTCAAATAATAATAATAATAATAACGCGTAATTTTATTTCCACGTGGAAAAAAGGACAGTGAAGGTCTCATTGTTGGACATGTTTTTTTTTTTAGAATGGTAAAGATATATAGTGCGGGAACGATATCTATAACGCTGCACTCCATGCTGCACTAAAAAACCAAGAATGAATGCCCACTTCGTAAATTTAATATGGCGTAATTTTCCATATTATATTTTTTTAAAAAGCTAGCGCCTATAATTGGAACACGTATCGACCACTACATATATATCTAACAATATTAATATCGAAGCCTTATAAATACGCACTTTATGTTGTTTTAACGAGTTAAAAGTTAAAAATAATCGTAACATTACGATTCTTTGTTTTGTATGCCCCTCTTATGACGAATATCGGAACTCCAGTAATGAGTCGTAAAGTGCGTGGTCATAAAAGTGGTCAGTTCCAACCCCTTCGTACTTCTGACTAACTATCATTATAACCTCATAACTCATTTTCGTCTCTAAATAATCCACAATTCTGCATTATTCTTGCGCAATGACATTTTGCTGCTTCTTTTTTCCTAACTCGGTTTTTGATTTTATGCATAATAAATGAACAAGATCTGTAAGCCATAAGGGGCATGACCCCTTAGTGCTCATAAATGCCGGCCTTTTTTTAAAGAAAATTGTAAAGATTAGGGAACTCTGAATGGGCGAAAATATTTGAATAACTCTGGCAAAAATGGGATTTTTTTCTCGCGAAAAAAAAAATTAGTTTAAAACTTAGATCATTTAAATTACAGCCATGAATTTATACCCTTATTTTCGTTTAAGAAAAATGAGTTGAGAAATTGTAATTATTTAAGAAGCGTCTCAGGTGAATAAGTTTGGAATTCACAGTAAAACGACGCAGATGAAAGTTTACGCAAAATCTGAACGAAATAGTCTTTATAGAGAACATGCGTGTATACAATTGTATATATAAATGCGAGAGTATTTCCGAGTAAAATCATTTCCATCATTAATTCTTCGAGTCCAAATATATACGCATATGAGCCAAGTATAATAAGTAATTAAAACTTTTAATGTCAATGAAATATACATAACGCGCTACCCGAATAAATTCAACATTCTGGAATTATATGTACATTCTACTTTAACCGTATTATCTGTAGAGTATACCAACGGATAAGGTTTTTCGCTTTACATTGACCTACGCCCTGTCACACACTGTCATACTGTTGTCACGCTATAGATTATACACGCATGCCGTGCGAATTGAGCGAATAATTCAAACAACACGTTGAACCAACATTTAAACGTTTGTCCAATCAATTAATTAAACATCGCCTTTCATTAAACCTATCAGTATAATGTACAATTGCGTAGCCCAGTGCGCGATTTAACCCTTTCATCCCTAATGGGACACATTTTCTACACCAAGTTTTAACAGAAAAAGGTCATTGGAGAAAACTAAAAGTTTGCAAGAAATCGCGCTGTATTCGCCCCAAAAAGTGTTGTGAATTTAACGAAATTTCATTTCCTCCCCCCCAGCTCATTTCTGTCCTTTATGTTTCAAATACTTAATATAATTGTTAAATTAATTTTCCCTTAATGTAGAATTGGTCGTCTACTATAGGGTTTCACCTTTAGTTTATAATTTCAAAATGTCACATATTTATGGATAAAAAAAATGAAAGAAATTTGAAAGCAGCTTAATATTACGCTACCGCCTGAAACGGGTTTCCCCCGCACGGCTTTTCTGCATTGCGGATTGCCTAATGAGGGTTTAAAATTTCTTTAATTTTTGTTTTTATAGATAAACGGGAACATTTTGAAATTATAAACCGAAGCTGAAATCCTAGCGGCAGACGACCAATTCTACATCGGTGAAAATAAATCGAGCAATTATATAATAAGTATTTGAAGCGAAAATGTGCGAGTGATTGATTTTTTTTTTTTTTTTGCATCGTGGGAATGCTTTTGGCTCGGCCTTAAAGATTTAAATCCTGCACACGGGGCCTTTGACGATTGTTTCATATTATTGCGCTGAATGTATCGTAGACGGTGCCCTCGATTTCAATACGTAACCAATATTCTTCAGTGTCATACGGGATAATTGTCGAAATACTTATGTAATTTTTGTACTTTTGAATTAAAATAATAATCATAATGTAAATAATTAAATATATCGAATGACACTTTGTAGGTAGAACTGTGACCACCGTAGAACAGGGTCATTTTTCAAATCTTATTTATTAAATACGCCGTACATTGGCAATTCAATTATTCGTGCTCTAATCTACGAATAATTAGACAATGTGTAAAGTAGTCAAAATCGGCTACGGAAAATATTTATTACAAAGAGAAATTGTAGTATTTGTTGGTGAATGCGCCGTTAATATCAAACGAAATGTACATATGGCTACGAATTCATCAGTTGGCGTTGGCGCCATCTATGGATACATTCTGCGCAATTGAGAAACAATTTCATTTGAAACGACAAATTATAGACGATGTTTATCATTAGGCTACCAATTACCCGAAATCTTTCATTCCGGATATGGTCGCGTGCCCCATTGATAGGAAGTAAGAAAGAAAATAAAAATAAAAATTCGATTAAAATATAGCGAGTGCTTTTTATTTTTGAAGAAAATTCTGAACTATTCAGTCGTAGCGCTAATTAATTATGGTTGGCCCGTAAACTAGTCGAATGCAATTTGTTATTTGTCTCATTCCGCTCGTAATAAGAAGCGAATTTAACGTTATATTATATGGAAAACAACTTTTTATTGGAAATTACTTTCTGAAATTTAAGAGTGTCGAGTTGAAACTGCATCTAGTGGATAAACATTGTAAGTGTCTCATCACGACGTCTTATTTTATGAGCGTCCCTTTAAAAGTTGATTAAAAGAACCTTTGAAAGATAAAAGCGCTTTAGTTAAAAGTAGAATCGACAGAAAAATGGATGAGAAAATTTGCGGTTAGCAAAACTACATTATCACGAATATATCGTATATTATTTCAAATGTTCCTCGCTAAGCCGTTCGGGGCTTACGTTATTTTAAAATTAATGAACGAGTATTGTAATTGTATCGAATGTGCGTGCGATGTGTACGGTCACGTGTGAATTGGAGCGTAGTGAGCTCTATACACGAAGTTTTAACTTTTTTTTAAGATGTACGCGTACAATTGTTTATACCCGGTGGTAACTGGTAAGAGCAATTGTTTTAAAAATCTTCGCTAGCAGCGCCTATTATAATAGTACAATTTTCCCAAAAATCACCTCCATTATTTCTCATTCACGTTTATCTACATTGGACGTTCAAACCTTTTATATATACACACACTGCTGTACACGTCAGTTTTGCTTTTCTTTTCAAAGACATATTAAGACACTTCGAAATTTTCAATTCTGTACACGTTGCTTGCTTTGCTACCCCGTCCCTTTTACTCTTACTCCTACAGTATACTTCCCTTTCGATCATTTGCCGGAGGATTTCCGAAAAAGTGAACGAATTCATAGTTGAATTCAGCTATATATAGGCTATATTCAATGTACACGTGTGTGGAAATGGAAATTTCGAGATTCGAACAGTGCAGTTTTAGCGCGGTACCCAACTCGAATCTTAAAATCGATCTAAAGTACATTACTTCCCCCCACTCCCAAAATTACACCGCGATAAAGCCAATTGTAAGATTGAAACGTTCCAAAAATGGCGTCGTATTGCTTTAGAATAAACCCAGAACGAATTTCGCGGTAACCATAGCAACCGTGTAATGCCAATTACGTTCGAAAATAGTTCGAAACGTTCCAAATACACGTGCGCTGCATTAGTTGGGTGTTTTTTTTTTTTGTAATGACTTTGAACTGTTAAGGTAAGTTAGATAACTTTTCATTAATTCGTTATCATTGCGTTTGGAACCAGATACACCGCACATTTATTTGGCTGAATTGTAGAAGTGAATATGGTAAGAAACAAAATTTCCCGCAGAAATAAAGGCCGATGACCTTTGAATCACTACTCGCGTGTCTTAACATTTTTCATCCGAAGATTGAGTAGAGTTAAAATGGCCTTCGTCCTCGGCTGATATTTTTAGAAATGTACTGCTCTAAATCGATCTCAGAATCGAGTAGAGAACGGTGAAGTACGCGCTATACAAACACACATAGCACTGCGGCGAAACGTTTGCTAGATTAATGCTAAAAACGCGCGGATTTTATAAGGCGAACTTTAATCATTTAAGGAATGGGGGGGGGGGAGGGGGGGAAGTTTGGTTTTTTTTTATCTTCTTCTTCTTCTAAACGGCCTACGATGGTCAGCGTTTAATGCCAACCGAGAAAGCGAAGTTTTAAAAAAGAGTATATTACGAAGTAAAACGACGGAAAACGTGACGTCATTCTGGCATTTGGTAAGTCGCTTTTCATGACGTTTTTTTTTATATACACGTACATAAAATTATTCAGTTAAAGTAAAAAGATGTACTGTAAATCATATTGCGAGAGTTCCCATCACACACCTACCAACAGATTTTCAGATTTTGTTTTGTGTTAATCTGATCGAATCGGATCGAAATCAAGTATTTTTCATTACAAATAAAGCTAGAGACACCGTTGTTAAGGTACGTGCACGTTCAAAACTAAATTACTAGAATACACTTGAGTCGAAACCAAAATCGGATCGATTCGGCTGTTAGATTATGTCTTCCAGCAAATGAAAATGAAAAAAACTCCACCTGCGCCCCCTGACCAAATGGAAAAGCCAGTCATGGGACAGGAAACAACTAATCGCCAAACAGGCTCTTGCCTTCTATTGGTCCACGTAAATTACCTAGTATGTTCTAGTTTTGAACGGACTGTACACGGCGGGTATTAGCGAAGTCCGAGATGAAGACATGGTACGCTCAATCAGTCGTGCATCCATAGAATAATGGGAAATTCCCCCTTTTCAATCATTTCGCATTCTCGCATTTTGCCTATACGTGTACGTTATAATTTTCTACGAGGATGATGGTCGGAGAAGTGTGTTCAAAATACTGAAAAACTCAGGCAGAGGAGGACGAAATGGGAAATCCCCCCCCCCCCCCCCGTGCATTAATTGATGTCGATGCTGTGAATATGATGCGTGAATTTATTGCTTTTTAAAAACCGAAAAAAAGGTTAAATTTTATTGTGCTAAAGAGCTTCTTTCTATCTACGAGTGTTTATTGTATTTAAGCGAAAGGACCCTATAATAAAATGCCCTTATAGTCTGACCGAAATGACGTCACTCTTTTCGCCGGCGACGTGGTTTCTCGTGATGCGCCACGTATAGGCCAACCACTTTAACCACTAACGCCACTAACGCCACTAACGTTGGTTGCGGTATAAACGCGAGGGTCGTCCATGCACTTCGGGGGAAACACATTTCTCATATCACAATTTTATCGCGAGTAGTATATATATATATATATACATGTGTGTATACGCGATGAGGGCTTTCGTTGCGACGACATTAATGGACGACCCGTTACAGGGTGTGAGCACGGAAGTATAAACGCGAACAATGTCGCTTTTTCCAACTGTACACTGGACACCTGGAGAGTGACCGCTGGAGAGGCGTGGCTCATTAACGCGCGTGAACTTTTCATCCTCTTACACGACGCCACCTACGCGTACTAATTATTTAATTAATTAATTAATAAGAATAATAATAGTCATAACGAGAGAGTCTTAATAGTCCTAGGCGCACTTCTACCGGCAATGTTAAAAATATTCGAGTGGAAATATTGAGAAATAAAATTCTAGTTGTGTTTTCTCTTCACGCTGGAAACTGGATTTTATTTTTGGTTTTTCCCCCGAAGCAGAAATTTAAAAAAATACAGGGTGATTCGTAATTATTATCGGATTTTCGTCTAAAGATCTTTGAACCGAAAGTAACCGCATCAGATATATATAAAACTGCTTAGGCGCCGTCCATAAATGATGTCACGAGTTAATTACTCGGAAATCCAACGGGTCCATAAATGATGTTGCACTTTTTTTGCCTCTTTTTAAACACCCACCCACCCCTTTGTCAAAATTGTCACAAAAAAACACACAACCCACCCACCCCCC
>JAQIXS010005245.1:0-13082 GCA_034700785.1 Rossiulus vilnensis
CCCTTCCTCAATATGGCGGCAAACCTTATATGCACGCTTGCTAGTGACAAACGCCATCTTACAGGGGCAGCACACGACTGGTGAAATCATCGAAACAGAAATGCAAAATCAATAATGCTTGCATGTTTTGATTGCTCGTTGTGTATTAAAATTATTCATTACTATTGTGGCGAAGTGATGGACAGACCAGCGTGAAAATAACGACAGATTATATATATTTGATTTACTTTGCTGTGTTGTTGATATATACCAAAAGATGGCACTATATGCTCACAGCAAAGATTTTCAAACAAACGCATGTTAAGATTAGAAAAGCAGCACATAAAAAAGCACGCCTGATTTTTAAACCTAGCTACGTATATAACATATCGATACGAAAACAACTCCATGAATATAAACTAATTATATCAAAATTTAAACAATGTATATTCCGAATGATAATTTCAAAATTATTTCATGACTGGACTTGAACCTAAGTTAAATACGTGCCAATATTCTCCAATTTCGACATCATAAAACTGCTCACTGCAGAAATCTACAGTATGTGAACATGCGCAGAATAACAATGCTAGCGAATCAAGTAGCTGAAAAAATGCTGAATACAGCATCGTTAGCGATAAAGCAGATAACCTCAAAGACCACCACCCATTAAGTGCCATAAAAGACTGAGTAAACAACAGCCGTAAGACTATTCAGAAAGTTATTGATTAGACACACGCGTATGGATATTATTGTATCTTTAATAAAATAACGCCCATCGACCATTAAGGGCAAAGAGAAATCCCCCGTAACGCCAGCTGTAAACAGATATGATCCGTTCAAACATACAGGTTTCTTTAAACGAAAACTGCTGAATTTTCAAGCATTCATAGCGAAGTCAAGTTGTGTTGCCTCGCATCCAAACGAGCATTGCAAACAAACAGATGAAAAAAATGGCCAAATGCAATCTTTTCCCTGCTGTTATTCTAGATTGCAGGCCTCCGGCTAGTATTTGAGAAATCAAAGAGGTCTTGCGGAAACCTCTAGGAGACTGGGCAACATCAGAAGCGGGGAAAGGTCAGGTCAGACTCAAAAAATCGATAAATCTCCTTCCAATCAACGGTCGAAATGCATAGTAAAAAATTATGAAGTGCGCTGGCAAAAGTAGGCGGAAGCAAACGATTAATTTGTCTGGTCGTATCAAGCCTTAGCAGAGCAATCAATTAAGCGAATCAGAAAAGGCCAATGATTAAATATACAGTCGGTTTATAGCTCTGTCCTTCACTTCCACTGACATGACAGCCTGTAATAAATATTGACGTTGATAATGCAGCACGCTGAAATTCCAATCAAAGAGTATGGCTACCATGATTTGTTGGAAGAAAACAGAAAAAAAAATGAAGGAAAGACTAAACGAAAAAAAGAATTACTATATAGTATATAGGTCAACCAAAAATAGAGGGCTTAAAATCTGATTGGGAAGAATTGGTTTAATTAAAGTTTGGATTAGTAGTGTACGAGCTATAAAATTAAACACGATGAACAGATTGTTAACAAAAATGAGTCAAGATTTTTCACACTCCCCATACTGCACATTTGGTGGAAGAGGTGGAATGGTGCCCACGAAAATAGCTCGTTGCTAAAAAAAAAATTGGCAGCACGTCTAAACACAATGGTCACAAACATTCCAATTTTAAAAAATGTCTCGTTTTCGTATATAAAGCGATTAGGTTATGTTCTGGAATTATTTTCAAAAATTTTTTAAAAATTTATTTGAAAATTTTTATCCGATTTAGGTATTTGCTATATCCCGTTCTCTTATCGAGGGTCATTAACGTGACCATAGATTCCACATGAACATACATCAAGTCACTAGACTTCATAAAATAGAAAAAAGTAACGTCTGCTAAGAGCTACGAAAATACCAATATACCTGGAAACTCAAGGGTAATAAGTCAATAAACTATTCTGAGCCTCGGAGGTATCCACCGACGAATATAAACGTTCATATTATCCATATTACAAACGAGGGCCGATGGACTTGTGTTTAATGAAGTGGGACTGAGACATGAATTTCCTTCCAAACGTAAATATATCTCCTATATTTAAATGCTCTAGGTAAAACGGCTACGAGCGAACGAACAAACGTATTCATGGACACGTTACAAACACGAGCAAACCTAAACGCTTACCGGGGTGACATCTGGCGTGGATTCACGTAGAACGTTGGGCTACTAGATCGCGCCAGTTCCACATCGTCCTTCAGCTGCATCATTGCAGACTCTCGATAGACTGCTGCATCGCCGCCAGGAATATACACAATGCTGAAACAAACGATAACGAGCGAAACAAATTAGTGCTCAGAAAATGAAGTGAACTAAAAAAACATGTAGGTAGAGCATGGATCCAAATACTCACCTAACATCGGTACTGATCAGCTGAGTCCTTCTCATGATGGCCCGTGCTTGCGAGTTGGTTATCCTCCTCATGCTCTCGTTATTGATCGACAGGATGTAATCCCCAGGCTGAATGTGGCCATGCTTGTGGATGGCACAACCTTTGGTTACAGTGCGGACCACAACTCCGTTGATTCCTTTGTCAATGACGTCGACGGTTATTCCTAGCACCAGAGGAAGCAATTACGAATATGCCCAAAAGTCAAGCTCATCATAAAGCAGTTCGTTCTTAAACTTAAAAAATCATTTCCCTGACTTTCTCTGACGAAACCAAGCAAATTTCCCTGACTTTTTGAATAACAATCTTTCGTTCTAGTAATTTCTGAGAAATTGCATTTTTTGGCAGAAAAATAAATGAAAATACTACCGCATTTACTCGAAACTAAGTCGCACCCTCCGGTTTTAAGGGTCGCATTTTGGAATAACATTCTGACTCACTCACCACCCACAGAACCACTTTTTTATGCATAAAGTAAAACAACCCACTTAATGCATAAAAACGAGGTTCCAGTACGCATCGAACGCATCAAAAATATTTTAAAAAGGCTATCACATGCTTTACGATCCCCACAATAAAATTGCATTATGCCTTGCACCATTCTGGTTTTAAGACGCAACCCAATTTGTACCGTAATTTCTTTCTACAAAACATACGTCTTAAATTCGAACAAATTAAATACCGCAATTTCTTTGTGCTTAGAGCAATTTCTTTTGGAAGTGCCACTCAAACTTCATGGCACATTCATAATGGAGTTCTCCGAATACCCTTGGCCATTTTTCACTTCCATGTCATCCCTTGACTATTCCTGATTTTCCAGGTTCGCACAACCCCTGAAAAGATGTAAAAGCCTTACCTAACTGGTCGCTCCCCTTCTTGATTTTGACGGTTTGTTCGAGGGCAGTGGGCAGGGGTGGCAGATCGGAACCCCAGCGCCCGATGCCCGGGGACGGCATGGGGGAAACGTTCGGCGATGGTATCGGGGTGGACCTCTCCGAACTGGATCCCCCTGCAGAGGTCGAAGACGCGAGGTCACTCGTGGCAGCGAAGTGCGACAGGTGGCCGGACACTTGCACTGTCAGCGGAGAAGAACGAGTGTCGTCCAGGTTGGACATGCCCTAGAACAAGAGCAGAAACACTAGCGTTAGAAAAGAGCCTGGCACATCTGAGATGAAGGCTGGATCTGAAAACATGCAAGGATACAGCCGAATGCATCTTAACAAACGGGATTCCAGATGGCATTTAAAAATCAGGGGATACCGAAAGAAGAAGAAGAAAAAAAACGAAATTATGGTAATTCGGGTGTAATGTCTATCGCAACGAGATGCGAGATGGAAGAAAAATAACAGGGAGGAAATCGCGGTTTTCCACTGCTGAAAAGCGAAAATTCGTTTATCAAAGTCGACGCGCGCAAAAAAAAAAAAAAAAAATGCAGCATAAAAATTGCTGAAGCAAAGTTGGTGCTCGCACGCTTCCAAAGCGAATTACCGGCTGCGGACAAATTAGGTTTAGGATAAGGGCACGCACACAAACTGCGACGAAATAAAGAGTGGTGTAGTAATTTTACACAAGACCAAACAAACACGATGAAATTGAAATAACGCGCACGCTACAAATGTCAAGGGGGTCGATATTATCGTGGCAGCCGGTCAAAGATGAAAATCTTGCAGTTCCGTTCAATTGTTCTTCCAGGGTGACCGATACAATCATTCGCAAACCAACGTTTTCACATGTTTCATGGGGAGATTCACGCGGTATTAGCTCTAGCTAATATTCGCAACAGTCCACCATTTTTCTAGGCATTATTCAGGGTTCCCACCGAAATTATGTTCAACTTCCCTGACTTTTCTGGGTTGATGAAAACATTGCATGACTTATAACATGATTACAGGATAAAATGGAAACCAAATTTACTGATCATTTTATTTATTATTCCAAAACTTGACGTCTCTGATGAAGGGTTCCTTCCTTAATAACTTAAGAAAGACCCTTGGCAGTTGGCTCTCATCATTATCGTCTGAATTCATCCAATTTTCCCAAAATTGTACATGAAACGACTTGCAGCCAAACGGAGAAACGGGCTAGCACTTTGACCATTACATACGCTGGTATTTTGCATCATGAAACCTCTGAGAAGCTGATGAAAGTGTCGAAACGCCAAAAAGGCCAGGGCCAAATACTTTTGGAAGTCTGCATGGTTGAAGATATTCGTCGCATTATTTATTGCCATTTTATATAATACGGATAGAAAACACGTCATACGAGTCGGTAACAGCGGTTGCAACAAAAAAAGAGCCCAAATTGATCGAGAAAATGGTGAATAACAGTTTTCAGGAATGGCTTTGGAGAAAACATTTCGTCCGGAATTTTTACATTAACCTTCTTATGGCATTAATAAATTTCCTCTCCTCCTCCTCCCATCCCCGGTTAATTTCCATGGCAACAGTCTGCTTTTCTCCAGCCAATAATGCGGTTGATTGAAGCAAACCATCTCAAGCAGATGCTATAAATGGGTATCGAGATGACAATCATTGTCAGACACGAGAGTAGTGAACGCAGTAATCAAAATTAAGGAAAATGTAATGTGGTGATCTTTTTTTAATTACATATTAGGAACTTAAAGAGGCCGCTTAACAGCTCATCTAAACGTTTTTCGAGAATATTTTGACCTAGGTTTCTATTTAAATATACTGCAGTTTTGAACCTTGGTTTGCGCAAACAAAATCAGACTTAGAATTTAATACGAATACTGATGACCAATTCAAGCTAACCAGAAAAGTAACTGCAGAATGAATTAAGTAAAGTAGCAATTTTATCGCGGGATTACTGATGACTGTCATTGGAAGACGGCAGTTGTTTCATAAAACCTTGACATTACCACGGACTGTTGAGTATTTCTACAGATAATCCGTAGTTTTATTGCGGAATACGCTCTCCTATGTCTACAAAATGATCATCCGTTGTCAAGCGCAATGAATCGTGATATTCTGCAAGCACGCAAACATTTCATTATTAGCCAGTATCACGATCTTCCCAGACACAATTAATCTGCACAAAAACTAAACAACGACATATATAACGCGCATGCCCAAAAGAACGATTGCGAAATTTGTCAACGTGATTTCCACAATATTTCCAAGCGAATGCTGGGATAATACCTCAGTAATCGGCCACGACCGTGTTCCCTTCCCAATTACCCTGCGGTTCTTCTAACCATTCTAAATTTCTAATTTCACTTGTGTTAAAAGTTTGAGTTAAACCGATTGACCCCCGACCCCCCACCAATGGCATTAGTGCCCCATATACTGACTGTAGGGGTACTAAATAGAATAGAATTTAATGTAGATTTATATCCGTAAATGCTATTGACGACTATTTTTAAGTAGCTAGAGAAATTCGACGTGACAATATTTTTTGCGCTGCGTCTAGACATTCTTGGATACGCAATGGTCAAGAGTTCCAACCTCATACAAATTCTTCCAATTACAGTAATTTTTTCAACACATTGAATGCAATAAATAACCGTTTCCTGGGCAATTCATTTACGGACGATATCAAGCCAGCACGCAGCATAAAATCACTGATAAAATGCTTTAAATTCATTGAAAAGCAGGGAACGAATCTAGATGCGGCATAGAGGGCGTGGGTGCGGAACAATAGAAGTGCGACAACAATGCAGAAACGGTATCAAGGTTGACAGGAGAGCAATTGTTTCAAGTACTTTTATAAGCTAACAGAACCAACCAACAGAGCGCCATGTGTACAATGCCATTCGAGGAAATAATCACGAATAGTTTGATTGCAAAAACGTCACATCCCAGGCCATATCTTGGCAACAGGAAGCAGGTAAAACTAGGAGTTTCAGTGGGAATGAAAAGTTGGTTGAACGAGCAGTGACCTCCATGAAGAGAACAGTGCATGTCATTTACAGACATAAATACGTGAATAGGTAAGTCCGAATGTACTCACTATTTCTTAAAATTCAGTCCATTTAAGCGATTCTTCACAGAGTTAAAAAGCAGTTTAGAACGGTTTAACGGTTGCTTTATTGTGTTGAGTGAGGTGACATGCCCCGATATGCAAGTTGGCGGTCAATGCATTGGCAAAACGTTTTTTGTTTATTGTAAATTTCAATTTTTCCCCTATTTTTAACAAAATATCGAGTTATTTTCTATCTACATGGACGTCATCGCGCAGCCAGATGGCACGATTAGATATGGCCAGATGGCTGCGCACACTTGACTCACGTAGCAGTTGATACAGAAAATAATCTAATCTTACAACCATAATAAACAAATGTTCTTGTGCGTAGATGAACGAACAAGGTTAAAGAGCTGCACAAGGCAAAGGTAGTTTTAGTGTCGCATCACACCAACAGCGATTATCACTGCTTAACCTGCAGGGTGCTCGTGCAATAAATTGGTTTGAAAAAAACTACAATTGCCATTTTAAAGAAAACAATTTGGATGATGATAAAATAAAGTTCCAATGACTTGAAAAGCCCGCTAACGTTCCACAGTCACCAGTTATTTTAACTTCTTACAAACTACAAAGCAATTTGCTTTCTGGCTCCAAACCAGATGGTAGCCATATATCCTTGACTCATTTGCATAAAAAGAATAATTTCTGAACGATAAAAATCTTTACGACGATGCGGAGCTGCTCAGAATAAGTCGCTGACGATTTCCTTTTCTGGGTGAACGACTGAACCCTAATATACCAGTCATTCGAAACTGGCAAATTTCCATTTGAAAATTGGCTTTGATCCGTAAAAACGTTCTGTGACAAGTGAAATCAATGAATATTTCTTAAACTAAAACATAGTACGTCGCAATATAGCAACGCATTGGTAGACCAGCCATTATTTTGCGTTTACCACCCAGAAAAAAGTAAAATACATTATCTTTTTATCGGGTACAAATCTAGGCCTATCTGGAGCAAGATGGCTCAGTGGCAGCATCGGCCACGACCATCACTCCTTCGCAATCACCCTTCAGTTTATTAACTTTTCAAAATTTGTTATTTCACTTATGTGTACAATTTGAGTTTAACCAATTGACCGCCTACCACCAAGGCATTAATATGCTGACTGTAGGGCAACTAATACAATAGAAAAGAATCTCTCCTATTTATATGAATATTTTTCAAATTGCATTGAATAAAAAATGCAGCATTATGAGACCAGACATACCTATAGGTTAAATACGGAATGAGGAGTAGTATAAGTACACAATCGTTTCTGAAAAAAACTGGTCCAAGCTTCACGTCATGATTTTCTACTACTGTCTATACAAAAAAATACACACATGAATTTTGTAGTTGATGTGCAAACGATAGTTAAATACTATCAAGCTATCAAACAATCTGATCAACATTAACGTCTTATAAGATGTTTTGAGAATCTGCTTTTATGAAGGAAGGCAGTTCAGTTAGCTGTTCACGAGAAGTAATTTTAGCAAGGCACACAAAGCCTCGACAGTCTTTTAGTTCCTAGCAAATAGATTTCAGTATGTCTCTACAATTACGTACTGTGCAATTCTGTCGCAATGCAGCATCAGATAAAGGCAAACTGAATATTCTCATCCTTGTTACGTTCGCAGATGAAATATCAAACGGGAGATGTAATAACAATAATAAACAATACATTCAGAAATAACATATAGCAATATGTAAATTCGAAAGCCAAAATATGACTACACCAAAACTGGGTGAATTTTATGCAAATGTATAGAAGAATGAAATACTGTATTCACAATTTCCTTATAGGAATTGAGAATAAAAAACTGCATGCTTTGGGTTGCGGAAATGCGAATACGAAGTAATACTATTAATCCTAGCCACCCATATAAAAATGCAAATGTAATTACATAATTCGATAATGCAGCTGCTGCATGACAGCAAGCATGTGCTTTTACTTTATCTTAAAAAGCAATTTCGTCAAAGGCAAAGAATGAATTACTTGAATCAAGAGCGAACAGAAACGGTGAGAGGGTCGAAACGCTGAATAAAAACAAACAAACCATACAATATTGCGAAACAAAAACCATTTTGATTTAAGGTGAAATGAAACTGTTTTATACTCAGGGAAAATGTTGCACCATTTCATAAAAAGCACCTTTGTTTAAGAATTGCTGGTAAGCATTTCATAACATTAGCTTATTCAAGAAATAAATCACTTGAAATAATTACTTTTCACCCATAATTTCGTTATAATTTTTTTACAATAACGAAATGGCGCTTAAAAATGCAAACTTTAGCACTATTTTAGCAGTCTTAGGACTAGGACGTTTAAACTGTACAAACAAGCAGTTAAAAACCTGGATATTTCGCCATCAAACGATTTTCAAGCATAGCTTTCGTTTATACCTAGAAAGACAGCTTGGCTTATATTTCGCAATAAATGAAGCTTTAGTACTAGATTAAACAGCACCTCAGCTCAGAGTTAAGCTCCAAGCGAGCGCTGAACAACATAATTTTGAGAAATCACGCGATTAACGTGCCTGTTGTAGAAAAATGACGATTAGTTTATTCAACGCTTCAATATAATCTATGCATAATTGAAATATATGCTCATATATGCAAACACGTCTGATGATAAACTACCGCAAAGAATCTATTAACAAAAAACACGACAGCATAACTGATGAGAGACGCATTCATTAAATTTGAGATAATCTTTCTAGATCCGGGAAAAAAATCATAGCTGGAAATCTCCGAGGTAATAAATTAGCACCTAACTAAGCATTTCTTTTTGCACCATAGTAAATATAGGAAGACGTGAACATTTTAAAGATCCGTACAAACACACGTGCAAAGAAGGGCAAGCAGTATTTATTTCATTTATTTAAAAACATGTTGAATAATCTGAGCATAAGGTCGCAGCACCTATTTGAAAGCACTTAAATTTAACTGGCTTCGACTTTCTACGAACGATATCACTGAAATAGTGAGACGTGTGGAATGTCTAGTATCTTCACCATAAAAATACAATTTCAAGTTAACAGCAGCGCATTTTTTTCTTTTCCACAGCGACAAAACAATTTTTTTTCTGATTCTTGCTCCCAGGTTCATCTTTACTTTCCAACTTAAAAAAATGAGATGTCGCTAGAAAAAGACGCCAACAGAAATGTGACAATTCCTGATTTGAATGCTATAATCTTATCTGGCACCTCGTTGCTTTTCTAAAATACGACTTCGAAAAAAAAAAGCCACGGGCAGAAACAATATTCTGAGCCGGAAAAAATGATAAAGTAAAAATAAAATAAACGCGAGCTGCACTGGAGCAATTCGAGAAAGACTAAAGGTCGATATGCCTAAACGTGTTTTCTATGCATTTGTTTAAATATTTATGAAACTGAAAGCCTGTCATCGACGGACTTTCCAGGGTTGATGGTTAAGTACAGCCGCGTGGTATTCATCCATTAAAACTGAAAATAATCGGAAATCCGATTATAAGCGCTCGTTATTATGTTATTAATATGAATCAATAAGTTAGAAAATCAGTCGATTTTCAAATGGCGCACTATTGCTCGCGAAAATCGACCGGGTTTGTGATTAACGATCCCCGATCTATGATCTATGATCGTAAAACATTCATCACGAGTGAAACACATTGGTGATGAAACACATCACGCTGAATCGATCAGCAAATATAACATTCAACGTGTTGATAATCTGATGAATGGTCGGTGATATCTAGCATGGTGATTACCGTGCAGAAGCGGCATTCAGATGCAGGTGATACTTGACCTATAATCTAAGTGAAAATTGTATAACTGTAGTATATCACTATTAGATCGAACGTTATATTATAATAAATTTCAATAACAAGTAGTCATATTTCCCACATAATATGACGTCTGTTAGAGATTATTCGCCAATACGCAAAAGAAATGCATTGGAAAAACATTTTAAAATGCATTCGAGTTGAGACACGTATTTTAAAAAATGGATTTGGAAATGAAATACTGTCTTTAATCTAAATGCATTTCTTTTGCATATGGACGACCTTTGACTTTATAATGAACTTATTATCACAGGATAAAAATTATAAAACACGACGGAATTTGGAAATGATGTTAACAGGTCGTGAAACTTCATAAAAAGTACTTTCCGTGGTGATTTTTTTTATAAAAAAAAAAGATAAACTGAAGGTAATTAACAATAAAAGACGTCTAGGAGGGGCGGGATCTCACCTTAAAAAAGTACCTAAAAAGCCAAATTTCTCGTTTCTAGACTTATTTTGATCGATGTCTTACCACCATCTCCATCTTCGAACGTCCTTTGTGAACGCTTCCTTAACAACCTGGACGAGTACTTAAGCCCTTACACAGGGGCAGTGAACTAATAAATGTAAGTGTGAGTCTAACTCATTCTTCATGATCATATTTCGAGAGACAGCCTACGCGTGCAATAATGGCCTAATATGATTGCCGATATAAACGCTGGGTCCAATCGCATAACCGTTTGTCAAACAGCAGGTTGCATCAGGAAGTCGCAGCACGTGTGGGTGCATCGCTGCAGCGAAGGACCAATTCTGGTGGACGTCGCTAAGACCTTCGCATTTGAACTTCAGCACTGTATCAGTGGAGTTATTCACTCAAAAGCTCCCTCGCAAAGCGCTACGAGTGCCGATGGTGCTATTCTGCTAGATCCCGAATCGCCGGCCGATAATTCGTATTTTTCCAGCAGGATTTATGGCAGGCATCGCTGAGGATTCCCTCATGTTTAAAATGGCATCAGCCCAGGCACGTAGCTAGGCAACCGGGATGACTAAAGAAGAACTTGGTGTGTATATGTACATGTACGAGACAACTTCCAGCTCAATTCCTCCTACAGACCTACAGTAGCGTCTTGCACGCTGCTTACCAGAGCGCAGAGCGACGTTGGCATCCAGGGAGTCGTGGACAGATTTTGGAGACTCTGGATAATGTGATTGGACCTTAAAGGTGGAGGAAAGACCTCCGAAAAACTAGCGGTGCACAGTCTGGACCACGTTCGCCACTTGCAAGATTAAGAAACCCTTCCCTTGACCGTTCGATGGCCCCTACAGAACTCAAACAGGAAATCAAGAGATCCGCGCTCGACACGAGATCACATCAACTGCCAGAAGCACACCTTCAGTTGGACTCAGTGCACGCCATGTCATTGACCATACAAGAGAAAGCTTGCTGCGGACAAAACAGCGAATGTAACCAATTCTGCGGTCGTGCAGAACAAGAAAAACTTCTGTGCAACCTCGCCGACAGGGCAATATCCGGAACCGGACAAGGACGTCGCGTAAGTTAGCCGTGTTTTCGGCATTTACTTAGCCTTGTTAACCAGTCGCGAAAGTGGATTTTGGGAGCGGGGTCGACGGTAGGGCACTCAGTATCTACTAAATGGAATAGTATTGAGGCAAAGCAACTTCGCAGACTGCATTTCATAGGAAGGACTCTTTAACAAGTGTCAGTCGACAATGGAAACATTTTAGACACCCGTCTGATGCATTTTATTCGCACGGATTAGAGCATTTACGCTGAGGTAAGCGCCCTTTCAGCTAAATATACTTTGTTACTATTTCATAAAATCTCCCCCTCCCCCAAAGAAAAAACAAAAAAAACAACAACCACCAACTAACAATTTAGCAGCCAACATCTTAAGCAATAAGTGCCGAATCTGTGCAACTGGTGTAATTGTAAATAAGCATTTGAGTAATCTGAATAGCAGATTAATGCAGAGCAGGTGTCATGTATAAATCGAGGTGGTTTTTTTTTATCGAATACCTAATATCAACCCCGTCTCTCTAAGAATAAATTATTCGGGCTTAAGCAAATTCATCGACACGATCGAAATTTAGGTGATGAACTGCGTGAAAGTAACCTTTAGCCCTGTCATATCGGATCACAATGTATTCAGTTCATTGCCTTCTAAATTAATATAAAAGACAGACTCATTGTGAGGCAAGACGTAAGACAGGTTCACTAATCACTCGTTTAAAATAATTTGGGCCTGGGTATTCTCGTTCACATTCAGCTCACATCATTAATGTGTTTCAAATTAACGTTTGGTTTATTGGGCTATCAAATGCCATTGGAAAAAAGCTGAGAGTTCGGTAAGACTGATATTGCCCATAGTGTTTACTCAAGTGATCCAGCGAAAGCAGGCCACTCAACAGCGCATGTCCACAACCCGTTTTAGTGCTTTTTGCCTTAATAATGTTTGCGAAAAATAGCGAAGGTGACGATAATCATTTAGTCAGACGCCACACGAAGTTGTGAGTAACATCAATAAGCTCCCACACACGACTTGATTTTTTCTTTATTTGACAGTTGTGGCTTGACATATACCTAATCCTGGGTTCAGGTCTGCTTGTAAAGTGGGAGAGACGTCATACCTGATGGCCATATAGGCAGAAAATTAGATTTTCCAGTCTGATCTACCAAGAACCGCCAACATGCATATTTAATCACAAAGCCCAAGCCTCATATGCAAACGATCCATGAAATGAGATGCGGAGTCATGCGCACTCATTATTTCATTCTGCTAACATTCCAGCAAATGTACAATAAATCTCGAAACTATGAGAAAGTTGTAAAATACCTTTACAAAAAATTCTACAAATTATCGACATGCCTGATATTTCGCTCTAAGAACAATAATTTTTTATC
>JAQIXS010005246.1:0-13081 GCA_034700785.1 Rossiulus vilnensis
TACGGACATCTTCCAATTGCAAAAATGAATGTAGTAATTATTACGAGTATTTAAAATCGAAATAGGCTTACTTTGTCGACAAAACTATGATGTGCCCATTTCTTTGGTCGTCATCAAAAATAGTTTTTAATGATCAATAGCAAATTTATTTGTCCTGATAAATTAATGTCATGTTCAGTTTATGGTGATAAGGAAAGCTATTAAGTTCATTAATTAATTAAGCTAGTCAAATTGATCGTTAGAACTACTTTTTTTAACAGTACGCTCTGTAGGCTATATGTATTATATACATGTACAGGCACGTACATTCTTATTTTAAAATTTCGTTAAATGGAAATCATTCAACCTGGTTTTCTTCAGGCGCCACTGAGTATAAATTTGAGATATCCCGCTTTAGGGACATGATACTGTAATATCTTGTGTACTACATTCTACGGGATATTAACAAAATGACTTTGTCCAAAGAAATGACCTAACGTGGTCTGGACCACTGTGTTATCTGGTATGGGGCAGGGCAAAATGTAAGGGTTGTGCAATTCACACCATAATGGCCTGGAGTTCTAATTACTGATGATGAACTTGTTTTTATTTACATTTTTTACATTTGTCAATTAGCACAAAATGCTTGTTTTTGCCATACATTGTCTCATTATATAAAATTCAGCATTTTAAATATACAACAATCCAATCCATACAAAATTTTAACTTCAAATACATCGATGAACAAAATCACATTTTCAGAATCATACAAATATCAACAATCAAGCAATATTTCAACAATATCTCGCAAACAAAATAACAAATCATCAGTGAATTACGCAGATCTTACTTTATAGGTTTATAGGTATAAGCTAAAAATATTGTTCTTGTCATGTATTGTCTTTTTTACAATGCATCATTCCACATTGACGCTAATTCTGCCTATCCAAAATCCAAATCACATTTTCATACTCGTTCAAAGATGAACAGTATACACTCACATTTTATAACAATCAATAAAAAAACACGATCCAATCTTTCGAACAAAACACGAGTGAATTTTACAGCTTTCAATATTTGTCACCTTTATAGGTAATGGAAAAGTAGACTTCTACAATGAATTAGGGCTTTGCAATTCACACCATAATTGCTTGGTATTCTGTTTATTAATGATGAACTTATTTATAGGTAACAATTATTGAAATTTGTAATATTCACTCATGATTTGTTGATTATTTTGTTTGAAAGATGATGTTGAAATGAATAACAAACAATGAAGAAATACATACATTTCAACACCATCTTTCAAACAAATCATGAGTGAATTTTACAAATCTCAATAATTGTTACCTTTATAGGCAGGGCAAAAGTTGACTCCTACAATGAATGACCACTAATTGCATATTTTTTGACCAAATTAAAAATTGCCATCATTATGCAGAGAGCACATTGCCAAGGTTATAAGAGATGACAAATTTTCTGCTTGCACTTGGATAGTTCAAATGCTTCCCAGGGGGCAGCACCTCGGGCGTCTTCTTGAGCTGAAGCAGCTTCCGTCTTCTGCCCCTCATTCCAACTACCGAGGGCTGACAGTGGAATCCGGATGCGGATTTTCGACGACCGTTTCTGGATCAGCTCCAAGACTCGAGTCCTGGAGTAAAATAGATATTTGGGGGCTCCGCAAATTTTATATCGACTACACGAAGTTAACCCTGGCGACGCTGCTTCCCTCGCGCTCGATCGTTGTCAATTTCAATAATGCTTGTCCACGGAAATAAATGTTGCCGTGGTCTTATTGCGCTGAAACAAATCTCTCCAAAGCCATTACAAAGGCGCCCATAAACTGGGTCTGCCTCGTTTATCCCGGCGCAGATAGATCGGGAATTCCCCTCTCTTGATTGGTCATGAAGGCAACGCGTCCCATCAATAGCGCCGTTGCGATTTGTGTGAAGGAAGCGTGCAGAGACGCATGCCCCATCTTGCGCCATGAGCTAAGCAGATCACGATAAGGCGGATTTACACTGTCACGACATGTGATTGTCCAACAGTATTGGACTTAATTGTCACATCAGTTAATACAATTAATGCAGGCATCAAGTATATCCCCACCCTTGAATGCAATGCATTTAAACTAAAACACCATTTCAAATCCATTTTAAATTATTCAAATTAAATGCTTAAAGTATTCAAAAATGCTTTGATGAATGCATTCCAACACGAACGCAATTTGAAATGAATTTCGTAATGCATCTATCATTGGGTTTTGAAGTGAAATATTTTCGGAATCCACATGCAGCTCTAAATGTACTTTTTCCATCCTGTATGGATTTTCATTTACAAGTTATGCTTCCATACCTACTATATCTTATTTTTAGCTAAAACAATGTGTTAAACTTTAGTTCTTGCTTGCATTTTTAAACGTTGTCTCGTGCCGAAATTCCCTATTCCTATAGAAACATGGAAGAAATTTAAACAGGGTGGAAAAAATGTAGCTTCATAAGGACACATAAATATATGTCCAAATTTAATATCCATGACATTTATTTGTATGTCAATCTAGTTATGGAAAAGATAGCTTTTGAGTTTATTAATTGTGCTACTTACAAATTTGTATACATTATTATTTCTGCATTCTTATGCAGATTTTTTCTCATTAAAACTAACTACATGTATATAGGGCAATAATTTAAGGTGATAAACAACATAATATGAAAAAACACCATTACCACGCATTCATTTCAAAATACATACTTCTGTTATATATTATTTACCAGTAACCCAAGCAAAATTCCCAGATTTCCTGTTACATAATTGTAATTTTACAGTAAAATTTGTTTGAAAACTTAGTATGCAGCATTAGGTACATGTAGGTATACAGTGGGTGATGAAATCTTTACTCAGCTTCACTTTTTGTGCATCCCTCAGACCAACCGTTATGGTTCTATACATGTATATTTATCGCTTTAATAATAATATAGACGTATTTTTAAAGCGATTTGTACCCACCCTATAGTTCCGCTTATCCCTGCCATTGACGCTTCTATATAATCACCCTGTAATTACTTCAAACGCGGCAATAGGTCAGCCCAATTACTGAATGTTTTTCAGAAAAATTGGCAAACTGCGTACTTGGTGGTCTTCTTGAGGCGAAACGTTAGCACCTGGATAAGTAGACTTGGGCTAAACCAAGGCGATAGTTGGCTTCATTAGACGCAACTTGCTTTTTTGATCATTTTTTCACAGCTAAATTGGAGGGAACTTCGCGATAATTTTTCCTGGATGTTTTGAAGTAGTAAGAACAACTCAATTGCTAGTGCAATAATGACCTTAAATTAAGTTATTAAGCAGCACTTTAAACATTGTCCTTTCTCAATTAATAACTATCTTTTATAGATTTTGTCTTAGCATTACAATTGTACGGTGAAGAATTGGTATGCAGCATTACGTATAACATCATAAAATCTAAGCATAACTTCACTGTTTATGCTTTTATCAGACCAAAACGTGTCCTTATTCAAAAAACACTTATTTTATTATCTCGACCTTATGCAATTATAAAATTACGAACTAAAACTGTCTTGACATAATTGCAAATGTATCAATGAAAACTGCATTAAGAATCTGAATTTGCTTCGAATCGAGTGGAAGATACTTTGGTTAACTTTATCTTGATTCACAGTGTAAGATTCGTCTTTGCCAGTCGAATAAATTCCTGGGAGGAGCACGTAAAAAATGTCCATTCCAAAGGGCAAAATTTCCCTTTATGGTTCCCTAGGCAGTCATCAAACGCCAGAAGAAAAAAAACCCACTCGCATCAGACCTGGACCTCAAATAGTTTCGATGACAATTCCAAAAATCCCATACATCTATGACAACTTGGCCGAGGAATTTCAGAGTTATTTGCGCTCCTACAGGGCCCATGTTTATGTGGGCAGCTTAATCGCCTATGTGCAGTTCGCTGTCCTCTCCTGCATCCCAAACGAGATATTCGCCACCGTCGAAATATTCTAATCGTAAAACCCGAAAAGAAAATATGGCCCCAGTACGCGGGGGTTAATCCGAGATGAACGCCTGGAGATTCGGCCGAGAAAAAGAGGGACGCTCTTCCGACACTCGCTGGATTTCCCGGCGGTGATATCAATAAGCCGTTCCGGAATTTAGCATGGGTGGAATTCGAACGCTGCATCCAGAGTGGACCTGCATCTGCGAAATTAGCCGATAAAGCGTTGCGTTTCGAAGCAACGAAACTGCAACGACCATAAAGACCAAACGCAGTCTGATCTGTGTGGGCCACTTTCACTGTTCCCTTGCCGAAAATCAAGCAAACCGGCCTGGCACAGCCTTGATCACATTCAAATTGATGCTACATGCCGTTGGTTTCAACTAACATGATGTCTACGATGCCGACATCTACATGTGCATGCATAAGCCTGATCACTAACCTACTGTATAATAGTCTCAAGAAGATGCAATGAATGTGAATGAAAGGAAGTTGGATAGGAAGTGCACATACATGCATATGGCTGCTTGTTGCACTGACTCTAACCGTTGATGCATTCATTCCTCACCAGTGCCACCACCCCAGTGTTTGTGTACCATCATGTAGAAATTAGTTCCACTATTGCTGATTCTTGTGTCGATTTGGAACATGGTACCATTATGTATGGATTTGTGGGTTCCTACAAATTCCTATGAAGTTTCCTATACTTGCTCACAGTTACACCCGCAGTGTTCAATTACAATTGCTTAAAACAACTAGTTCAAAATTTCTCAATGAAATAGAACAAGATTCTATCAGGGCCCTTATTTAAAAGTTTAATATAGCCTGCATTTACATGTATTTAAAACTAAGCAGATTGAGAAACAATGATGTTTAAATTCAGAATTCAAATTCAATTCGGAATAAACTCAATTTCGCAATCAACTGTCTTTACACTAAATCCTGCACATCAACGAATTCGTGTTGAAAAGTTGAAAAGTTCATAATTTAGAAAGGCGCATAGTATTTCATAACAACCTACAGATCTTGGCATCAAACAGATTATTATCCGCAACGTTCAATTAGATTTGTAAAAATTGTAAAAAAACAATGCTAAATCCAAAATTGTACATTGGAATTAACAGTATTTGAACAACACTACACACCTAGGAAACCAGGTTTAAAAGTTAAATTTACTTGAAATCGCGTTCCAAGTAAATTGAACTTTTAACTAAGTAAACTCGAGAAAAAATTATAAAGCTTACGTAGTTCAAAGCATAGGCTTTTAGCATCACATGGCAACCTATAAGATTATAACATTACCTTCAATTTTTCACCAATAATACCTACATTACATGTACATTCATTACTTCAATGCGTCGGAACCAGTATTGCTTGGTTTGATAGACACTTGGGCGGTGCCTGCAACATCATACACATTAGTGCATCTCAAACAAGCTCACTAATAACTGAAGCAATAAATTGGCTAATTATAAGCAAATCAACGGAGAAATTTTACAATTGCAAACACTGCCAACATGGAGCTTTAAACATTTCTTTAAAAATTCCATCGAAAATGGTAAACCTTGTGAAGATTCAAGATTGCAAACATTCCATTCCAGACCCCTGTTCGGTGAAGGGTTTGAAGGCGAATATTTTTATTGATTACAACCGCAAAACTCTCAGAGGAAATGTCTTTTTAAGTATAGGTTGCTGCAAGGGGAGAGTGGACCCTACGCTTTTTCAATTTTCTGATTACAACAACCACCATGGACAACCACATGGTTGTTTCTCCTACCTCCATGTCATACGCACACAGAGTGGTAATACTTATCGATTACATGAAGGGTCGTTCTTTCAGCTGGGAATTCGGTTTGCGGTTGGGATTCTTGGTGGTCCCCGGGGTCACGTGGAGGGTCACCACGGGTTCCAACCACACGCCGTCATTCCAAATCGTTTTGGTAGCCGCGGGTCTCAGCACAGCCATTTGGGCTGAAACGGAGGTACCTTGCTCAACCAATAATTCAACGTAATCTAGTTTCAAAAAAATGCTAAATTGTTTGGATTTTTTAATGGCATGTTTATGTCTCCATGCGTCGGTAATAAAAAGCGTTCACGTTGCTAAAACGGTCGAGTGCAATTAACTGGACGTGGCTATTGCCCGAAAATAGTCACGAATTTCGGCCGAAAACCAACGAAATTAAAAGAGCGAAACAATATTTCAAAATGTTTGAAATTGCGAACATTATCTGTTAATTGGCCATCGTGCGTACGAGCTCGCAAGCGGAACGCATGAATCAATTTTTGTAGTAGCAGAGGGGTTCTCTGTTAATAACGCCATTCGAAAACATTTTAAAAAGCTATTATAAACATTCTATAATTTACATGAATCTTTGACTGATTACACCATGAAGCTGTTTTAATGTTGTACAGGGTTATTGAAAAGGCTATAATCACTAAGAAAGACCATGTGTTATGCCACTGTTCACTTGTAGAGAATAAATCTTTACACTTGGTTTCAGATCAAAGTCAGTTTGACAGCAGCATTTCTTAGGATTCCAAAAAGACAATTGAAATCAAATATAATACGATGGAATATACGCTAAATGTAACAATTTGCTCTCTAGGTAAAAGTTGACATTGCAACACTGGGCGATGGGTCTTTCTACAAGTGTATGTATATACGTGCACAGTCCGAACACCGGAAATCAAAGCAGTTAACGTATAAATATATTCAACGTCAAAAAGATTATCTTGAAGTTTAGTAATGAATGCGAATTCAGAAGACAGATTGTTCTTCAAGTAGGCTACAGTTTTAAAACCTTTATCTACTGACGCAATAAAGTTGGGCATAACACATTTGGAGAAAAAAGCCACGTACATTAAAAAAAAAACGAAATTCCTAGTGGGATAATCGAAATTTATCTACATTATTATTGAGAAAAAGATAATAATGAAGGGAACGCCATATGCTTTGCTAATTCACGACCAGTAATAAATGATTAGAGGGTTTATCCATGCCGTGATTTTTATTGTTTACCATTATTTTAAAATGATTCAATTTACATTATCTTTAGCTACTATCCATAATTGTACTAGAACCATGCATGAAAGAACGTCCACGAAAACGTAGACTGGCTTACCAATGGCGTTACATTTCAATCAAAAAGTAGCACTGACGTTTAACATCAAACGCCGTACAAAGTTGCATAAATGACGTTTATCTGAGATCATTTAACCATCGATTTTCTCATAAACAGATCATTAACTCATGGCAACAATATTACGAAATGAGGTGAATTGGGGTCGTCGTTGTTAACAGCTCATTATATCAGATCAAACTGGCCGAGAAATGACGTCCTTTAGGTATGGGTAATTCAATTGGGAATACATAACCAATAAATGACGTATTTTAGTGGGACCTAATGGCGTCCTTGCAAACACTTTACCTTTACTAACAATTGCAAGATGGCGTCTGTAGCGATGCAAATAGCCTTCCAAATGAATGATCCACAGAAAATGTATTTTAATCTTATTTTGGCATTCCATCAGATGCTGGACTTCCCTTCCAAATGACAACATTAAGAAAAGACTTTATCATGAAAAATATACACATTTTTTGCTTCAAATACTTATTATTATTGCTAAATTATAATTACAAAAGTGTCTGAGTTATTTTTATAATGTGAAAATGTCCCGTTTATTTACGAAAAAATTAATTAGATTAAGAAAGACACATGTAATGCGACTTTCGAATAGGGGTTTCTTTCTCAATGAAACCTCCGAAGATGGGCATCTGAGGTTGCATAACGGCTTTGCTCAAGTTTATTTAATTTCTCTAATACTTTTTCAAATTTTTGGCTTTAAAAAAATAGCCTACGTTTTAAATTTGATGTTATAAAAATTAAATCCGACTCTAGCGGACAGCCAATTCTACACGAGAAAACAAATTTAGCAATTATGGCAGTATTTGGAGCAAATATGTAAAACAATTTTCATGGTGGGCATCGTTTTGGGTGGGAAATTGAATTGGAGAAATAGAACTTAACAATGATGTTGATGTCCACTCTAATGCGATGGTATCTTCCGAATAAATTGGGTTACACCCCCTATAAAGCCACATGGTCATTCACTTACCAGAATTTCTAATTACATTTATTTTTTCACGTGTAGAATTGGTTCTCCGCCAGGGTCTGATTTAATTTTTCTAATTTGAAGCTTGAAAACTTACTGATAGCAGAATACTGAGTTGAATAGAAAACTTCCCTACGCAGAACTGCTATATGGGGAGTGCTCTCTTATCTAAAAGTCAAAAAATGTATACACGAAGCCCCAAAACGATGCTCCTTACCCCACCAATCGCCCAGGGGCAAGAGTACTGGACGTTCCAAACATAGCAAGGTTGCATATCCACACGAAGTCTAAATTAGCAAGCAACCTGAACTGACAGTATCGAGGAACTTGCAAAAACAAGTTTACGATCACAGCGCTTCCCTACGCCATGTCTTAATTGAAACTTTTACGGTTTTGGCATTTAGCCTCCTCCTTGATTTGAAAGGGGGTCCCAGGGCGTGTTTTGCCTTCACGTTTCTGCTTTCGGCAGCATCATTTCTGTTCTTGCCTGATTGTTTTAGATAATAGGTTTCAATCATTGGGCTTAATTAAGACTTTCTTGTTTTAGTGCTCTCGGCCAGCCTCCCATTTAGCCCGCAATAATAAATTGCAGGAGGTTAGGAGGCCGCGAGCTACCTTGCCGAAATTTCGATACCGCTTGGTGAATCTCTGGGCCAACAACCCTGGCTCCCATCCCCTTTCAGAAACCCCTTTGCGATGAGCGTGGGCAAAAATGCGGAAACCGCGATATTTAGGTGACGTGGAAATGACTGGCACAATACGCTCTTGGCATGTTACTAAATAACAACACTACCGAAATGTCAAAAATATGTCATATGCAAAAATATATATTTCAAGCCACGCTCTTTTGAGTCTCGCAGAAATGTGTAAGCCAGACTCATGGTGTATGTGCACCATGCAAAAACAATATACATTTTTGCTTCAAATACTTATTATAATTGCCAAATTTACCTTTACCCGTGTAGAACTGTTTGCCCACTAGGGTATAAGCTATGTTTTTATCATTTAAAAATCTTTCGTTTTGGTCATGAAAAATTACATGTGAAAAATCGTGATGCGACTTCTGGAAATAGGTATGTGTTTCAATTGTGTTTTTTTTTATAAATAAACCTAAAATTTTAAATTTGTAAAATATGACTCAGATCCTTGTGGACAACTAGCTCTACATGAACATGGCAAAAAATAGCAATTGCAATAACTATTTGAAGCAAAATGTGTAATTTCTTTACATGACAGTAATATTTTTGGGTTGACAGTTTATAACACGAAGTAAATTATATTTTTGCTTGGCTTTAACTTAATTTTGTTGTGAACGTAACGTTTTGGTGTTTGAAACGTTTCGGATTTATGTCACAGATGTCTGCTGCAGAAGCCAAGGAGGGTTTTAATTGCCCACAGGCGAATCGTAATCCAAGTACTGCATTATACCTCGTTTACACCAGACAAATCGGATCATTATTCCAGGCAATTATCGGTTCGATTCGTTGATGTGAACGGTGTCAGCACGGCGGATCATAATCCAAACATAATTCAAACCCCGTTGATCGAATTGTTTTTCTACAACATAATTCGCTGGTCAAACATAATTCGCGCAGTGTGACCACTCAATGTTTCCTGTTTAAAATTCCCTAATTGGGGAATTGCTTAAACAGGACTGGTTGTCTGGTACGGCGTATTGTCTGTTGTACAAAGTATTGAGGTTTTAAGCTAACCAGCCCTACAGTCTGGCCGCCATCATTTTGTATGTTTTGGAAAAAGGTACCATCATTCATGTATAACAAAGTGTGTATCAATGGGCTTCCAGAAATTATTCATCGGTTCTTATATTCTTTCAGTAGGACCCATATAATATGGAACCTATATTTTCAATTGAATTACAAAAGAAACAATGATATGTTGAAATTGTCACAAATTAACGTACTTAAAAGTATAATTTATTTGAAACAGCAGGTTGTTAAAAAGAATAAAGATAAAGCAGAAAGCATATGCCAATATTACATGATAACCCACAGAACACTATATCTACAATTCCCAACCAATAAAACCAACATTCATCTTCCTGTACTATCTATTTTTTCTTTTATTTAAAAAGGTACAATACATAAGAATCCTTCTCTGTTTATTCCATATTTAATTTACATACGTGTTGTCCCATCTCATAAACACCCATCAAAACTGATTTCAATGCTCAAAACGTTCGTTGGTTTTTAGCTTTATTTGATTAACGGCATATTTTGGTTTACATGTGTAGCTGCAACGAAAGACAATACATTGATTTATTATGCAGCTTGTTCTAAGGTCAAATATGTGCGTGCAAAATACATCAAAGTTATGTCCCATTTAACAAATTTCTCTTATAACAACTGTTTAGATAGAATAAATGATCATTGTTTAATATGCTCGATTTCACATACCTAATCGCATATGTCACTCTTAAAAATAAAGGTGATACATGATGTTAGCACCTTTGCAAAAATCAAGGTTCTATTGTCAGAACCTTGCATAAGGTGCTAAATAGTATCCCGAAATTGCAAAATGGTTCTATGAACATCTTGGGTTTCTTTAACAGTGTCTGTTATCCGACTTTGCAGGCTTAGTCTAAAGCTTGACTCAAAAGCCACCGGTTTTAGGTTCGATTCCAAGATTATTTCCAGGTATTTCCAACGTACATGTTAGTTTCATCAAAAAAATATATGTCTAGTTAATTTGACGTTGCTATACATATTCCCAGCACTGCCTACAATTAAAATTGGTCGACATCATGCTGCCTGCATGAAATGAACAACTAGTTCCATATAGAACATTGTTTGAAAAATATAGCAAGGTACTATAAACTGAACCTTTGTAGAGATCACCTAAAAGGTTCCCCGGTGTAGCAGCTTATTGAACTTCGAAAGGTTCTATGGTATACGTCTAACTTCAGTCATGTCTAAATGATTAGGTTCACAAGCTAAATAAGCTACATTAAAAATAATGTCAAAAATCACATCAATAAATAGACAGTCCTAAGGGCGTCACCAGACAGCAGAATGCAGTGATGCAAAAACGCCCGTCATGCCCCTTCTGAGCGGACCAAATTTGGCATAATTAACCCCCGCTTGACCCCCGGCCACTATTTGAACAGTTTTAATGCTTGGGCATTGTTCGCTTAATTCGTGCAAGACGTTTGACAGCCAGGAGGTTCTCAAATCCCGGAATGCCATGACCCCCAGCCCAGAGGCAGGCAGCGAAGACGATCTCGACCCTTTGGACGTTCTCTGCGGGAAGTCCTTGATGGCGTGGGTGGAGTTGGTTTAGGCCAGGGGTCCGTCAGCAGCAGGGTGGTGCGGCCGTCAGAGGTCAGCTTGGACATTGATGGCGGACCGAAACGGTGCGCTATGTCATTCGTGACGCACCACATGAGGGCGTTGTTGCACGTGAATTCGAAAATAGTTTGGAAGGCGTTCGAGCACAGGAATGCTTATGAGTTATCCGAAAGTTGACAATTTCCGCTTGCCACTGGCCATGTTTTAGAGGTACGAATGACTTCAAGGTTACCTGTTCCAAGCTGACAATTTCTTGCTACACCCAACTGTGATGTAGAGGAATATTTAGCCCGACCCAAAAGGATGTCCACCATGCAAAAAGTACACTTGCTTTAAACGCTTAAATTATAATTGCTAAATTTACTTGCTACAGTGAAGAACAGGTTGACCACCATGCAAAAGAAGTACGCTTGTTTCGCATACTTATTATAATCGCTAAAATTATTTGTTACTGTGTGGAACTGGTTGTCCACTAGGGTATGAGTTATTTTTTTATAATTTGAGAATGTTTCATTCAAAGGAAAAAAACGTTTTTGGATTTCGCATAACGAAAATTTTCAAGTATTTTGTTTTTAATGAGCAAACTGGATATTTTCAAATTATAAGAAAAATATACAGCCCCTAGTGTATCACTAATCTTTGAATGTAAAAAAATTAATTTAGCAATTATAATAAATATTTGAAGCATAAAATGCAGGCCTATAGGTTTTTTTCACATGTTGAATATCCTTTTGGGTCGGGCTTAAAAGTTTGGATGTTTGCATTTCATAATACGAAAAGGTTATCACCTCCAAAAAATGCAACGGAATACTTTTGGTCCAATTTCTATGACTTTATGGTTACTGCAAGGAATGGAAGAGAATAACCATGCTATCTGTACACCCAGGTCCACAATTGTTGGTATATGGGGTGATTTGGAACATTAAATACATGCTCCTAATTGTTAAGACCTATTTAATGGAACTTGCATGTTACACTCGCAATGTTTAATTAGATTAAAATAATGATTAAATGCAAAATATAACAATGAACTATTTTTAAACAACATGTTAGAGATTGAGAACATAGTTTAGAAATTTAAATTTATTAAAGCACGTGAAGCCTGTAGATCATTTCATCATTTGGTAATAATTTCAATTTTCAACCAATGTTCAGCAATATATTGGAACCAACATAGAGACATACTTGAAAGCTATTAACTAGCAAATTAAAATTTTTTTAATCTCAATATTCGAGAAATCATGTTTAGAAAGCCAACCCTTGTCGCCGAAGTGTTCTGATCATAAAAGTATGAATGCATCATGATCCACTTATCTTATGCTACATGTATCTGATGCAGATGTACATTACTGCTTTATTTATTGTGAATTCCGCATTTAAAGGCCGTTTTGATGCTAGAAATCCAATTTTTTGATTTACAGATTTTTAGATTATGAGAAATTTTGCTTCAGTCCGCTGTTCAAATGGTTTTTTGCACTTTCCATCCTATGAAGAAATGGTCAGGTATCGACTACTACAAACTAGTTTCCCATTACCATATGCCTCGTTCAGAAACGCTACCGAAACGCGTTAGAATTTGGTAGTCTGAACTCACACAGGATAAATGGAACTAGTTTACAACACGGGATGTCATCTCGTGTTCTACCAACACGTTTCGTTTGGGAAACTCGGTACGATGACGTCA
>JAQIXS010005247.1:0-13080 GCA_034700785.1 Rossiulus vilnensis
AATGAAAAAGTTGAAAAACGGGTGAACTTCCTCCCTCGACTAACTGGATTAACTTGATCTGAAATCTTAGAAAGTGAGGTGAAGTCACAATATGCCATTCAAGAGGTGAACCTTTGTTTAGTCCTGAGCATGACTCGCCCTTCAACTCTTTCGTTTGGTTCTACTTTTTTTCGATTTGCACCCGGGGCTGGCAGTGGCGTTTTCGTATATCCTGTTTGGGTTGCCCCCATTCCCAAAACGTCAAAATTTCATTTCAGTTTTCAGCAGATCTTGCGTGGAATTTGCGTAAACGTTTTTATAATGGATATTATTAACGTGTCTGATCTTTTTAAATAGCCGAAAATTCCGATATGGTGGTCATAATGACGCCAGTTTGTAGCTCAAAAAATAATAATTATAGCTAGAAATTATTTCGTGAAAACTCGCATGCTTATTTGCACATCGAAAGTCGATAATTTCCCTAACAAATGAGCCGAAATTATGCAGTAATCTGGCGTGTACTGTACCGTGTAAATATCGCATACGTGCATTAATACCTTGCTTAATATTTTTTACTTGGTGGGATGTTTTTATTTACTGCGTAACACGTCACAACACGAAAACTTAACTGTGTCACTAGTTCACCGTTTACACTCTGGCGCAAAATTACGTCATACGCTGACTGCTATCGCACCTATTATGGGATTTAGGTTGCTCACTTTTGTCATTGATGAATGATTTTGAAGTGAATATCTGGTTGTCACGAATATCGAAATCCTAACCGTGATAATCGCCCAGAACTCCCACAACGCATAGTTACGTCACAATCGACGAGCACTTGACCTACAGTGACAGAGGCCAAATATTAAGTAACATCATTAATAATGGTCTAGGACGCTGAATAAACGCTGTCAGTTTCTGATACTCTCCACGTGTAGTAATTGTCTGCATTTTGCTGCAGATTTAAATTTAACAAAAGAACCCAGTTCATCTCTGGATATACTTATTAAGTTCAGAAACGCTGAATTGTTTAAATAATTCGCACATTGAATCCTCTGTTTTGATTACTCTTTTGAGATTGAGATTCATCCGCGTTAATAGGAAGATTGGTTCCGTTTATCCATCCTAACAGATGGGTAACAGCCCGAAAAAATAATCAATTTGGTGGAAATTCAGGTTATTAAAGCGCTTGTAAAGTCACATTAGTTATTGGACGTTTAGGTTTAACGCCCGAGGAATTTTGCCACTTAATACTAACAGCTGTTATTAAAAAAAAATAGGAAAAAGTCATGCTCAAAATTGATTAACCTTAGACAAAAAATGATACAAAAATGACTATATTCAGTGGAAGCTCATTTATCTGATATTTGGGTGCAGACAGACATTGATAAAAGTGTCATAACTAGAAGGGGAAGAGCGTGATGATGTACTGGTTTGGATGGAGGCTATAAAATCTGATTGAATCTGATTGCAAACGAATTGTTAACGAGACATGTATTGGAAAGTTGTTACTGTACTAACTACACTTGTACCAATTTTTAACGATACTTTCGATTATCTGATATAGTCAGGGTCCCCACTACCTCGGATAATCGAGCTTCCACTCTACTTCTAATGCCACATTCTAGAAGTCAATAAAACGCCTTGGAAAGTCATTAAATAAAGAGATATCATAGGCGGACCCAGGATGTTTTAGGGGGGTCACGACTATTTTTGATTATTTTTAGGCGAAAAATTTGATCAAGTTTGTATCAAATCTTGTGATTTAGCCGATAATTTTGTGCTTTATTTGTTTACCAATACCATTATTTTTAATAATGGAACGCCGTAGACGAAATTTTTTTTAAAAAAAATGGTGTACCTCAGGCACATTTAAGCTAAACTTCTCCACTTCTCAAGTCTGACTTAAGTTTTCCAGTCATTTTTACATTTACCATTTCGACCAAATGTACAATTCATTGCATTTTACTAATTAAGGGAAAGGGCAAGTACAAGAGGTGAATAACGGAGAGACTATAGAAATCACCCTTGAATTAGCTCCCATGTGGTTTTAATAAGTTTACCCTCGAGACAGACTTTGATGCTCATAGGGGAAAATGTTTTTGACAGACAACTCTTTATTTTAGCGTACTTTTCTTAGTAGATTATCGTCATACGAAGTGGGCGAATTTTGGTTGTTGTTGCAAACTACATGAGAAATAATGGCAACTCCTTTTGCAACTGATCAGATTGAAACGAACATCTGCACGTACATGGAACTTTATCGTTGTATATTTAATCGCTCATGCATTTTGTGTTTACCAACAAACAAAAAAATGAGACATGTTGTTAGTTTCAAGAGGCAAACTATGACCGTGTTTTGCGAGCAGCCCCTACTCACGTCACGTGAGGCGCACGTGCTGAATCGGCGTGGACTTCTCGAACGCCAATGTCGAGGCTAGATATGAAAGATTGAAATTTCCACCTGCATCACTTGTTGCATTTTTCTTTTTCTTTTTTAAAAAATCCCAATGCTGAAAAAAAGGAGCCTCGCACAGCGCTCGCCTTTCGGTAGTGGCGAGCGAATCGATAGCGAGGAGCAGAACAGAGCAGGGGTTGAGTTTATGTCGTCTTTGGGTGGAGGCGTGTCTGTCAGCAAAAAGGTAAACTTTGTTTCCCGCTCCACCTACCTCTTCCTGAGTTTTCTACTCTTCTGAAAATCGCACCGCAGGGTTTTTTTTTTTGTTCACCTTCTTGTTGGGGTTGCTCAGCATTCGGGTGCTGGGAATGAAAGTAGCAGGCAATGTGCCAGGCTTCCCCCTAACAGCTCTCGATCTCACTGCTGATTCATTGACGGTTGGTCGCACGTCCTTCTCTCGCTTTTAGTTCGCCACGAGCCTTTCGCCGAGGTGGTAATAGTTTGCGTTTCGCTGTTGGGATTTTTAAAAAAACTCCTGTTTAAAATTTAAAAAAACCACTCGTGTTGCCTTGGCTTCGAACGAGAGATTCTTGGAACTGCTGTGTTCTAGAACGTGTGTGCGCGTGCTCTTCTCGCGTTCCATTTTGGGAACAAGAACGTTCGGTTTTTGGCCGGGATTCGCCAGTTTCGGTTTGATTTTGCCTGATTTTTATTTGGCATTTGTTTTCTTATTATATCTACTTCTGCCGTGCGTTTCGGGGGCAAGAAAACAGTCACGAGTGTGCAACAGGTGACTATGCATTCGCTCGGAATATGACGTTTTACTGACTGTGGAAAAGTTCTCCATCGATCGTTCGAATCGCGTCCTTGCCTGTCTTCTTGTGGATTTACCAATTGATTTCCTTGAGTGGTAAGTAAGTGAAATTATTGCCGTCGCTCAAAAAGGCGGAAAACCCGCAGATTTTTCTTAGCAGGGCTGGTTTTGAAAAAAGTTTGACGGAAGAGTTGCCCAGAGCTTTTTCGTTAAACGCCATCTGTTCCGCTTCGAATCGACCCATCTGCGGAGAAAAGGCGTTTTATTTCCAGGATAAATTTGTATGCAGAGGTGTGAAACAAGTTCCCGAGAAAATCAGTAAAAAATAATGCAGATTTGAATCGGCCGGACTAGCATGGGGTGCACCACAGAGGCTTCCTGCAAAAAGTTTATTGCAGTGTGTCACGAAAGTCTTTGATGCATATTTCGAATGACCCCTAATCTCAATTCAATTTAACTCAGTATCCTATTGACAGCAAAGATTTGCCATGTTGTAATCCATCAACCCATGTTAGTCCTCCTTTTTATTATTCAACTTGACGGTCACCAGCATCATCATTGTCAAACTGAATTTGTTACTTTAGGGCTATTCTTTGAAAAAGATTTCCAACGTCTGATGGCATGCAAGAAAAAAATACCAATAGTATGGGTCCGAACGGATTACTCGGATTTCCATAGGTGGATTTGAATGTATGGTTCTACCACCTCGGTGGTTTCGTTTCAAGATTTCCTCCACCAAATTGAGTATTCAAGTGCAAAGTCAATTTTTCAGAAAGTCTCATGCATTGAGTTTCCCTCGAATCTTGATGGCAGTGTCTCCCACTTCAGATCCTTCATCAATTGGGAAACGCTTTCATCTCCCTGGTATTGACCAGGGACGAATCTAGCAGCTCTACGCTGCACCAAGGATTCCAAATAGGGCAGCGATATTCAATTCATCCAATATTCACTCATCTCAAATGATTAATGAACAGGTTTTGCTTCGTAAATATAGAGCGTGCTTTTGTCAAGTCGATTTGAACGATATTGACGAATTCAGCACCTGGTTTCCGTTAGGTACATGTGTCATATTGTCGCCTTAGTGATCAGTTAAAAATGTACCATATACTCTAAAAAGGTTTTCATGCAGTACCATGGTTCCATTTTATTCTATAGTCATTTTTATAGTACATTTTTCCGAAAACCTGGAAAAGTCAGGGAAGTTGAAGAGTTTGATTTTGGGGAAACCCTGAGTATGATCGCCTAATTGATGAAATGAGGTTGGATCATTGGCTAATGGTTTTAAACTGTTTAAAATGTCGGAAACGGAAACGACTAAAAAGCCGCCTCTAGCTTTCAATTGCAGTTTGTTGAATATACAGGTATATAAATAGCTCATGCCCGTAAGGTATCCTTGTGGTCCCTTTAAGTTTATATTTTCAAATACCAACGGAAACACGTGATACAATCGAAGAAACACCTTAAACTTTGCGTAGTTCGAAGAACATATTCAAACTGCATGGCTTTTTATGAGTGTTTAAAACCTGGTCATCGGTGTCACATTTATTTTCATTAATTATCAGGGAAGAGAGATAAACCTTGGCTGTGAAATAGGCATCCTTATTTCATGCTTGTGCATTTTTCTAGATGAATCAAATCTTGTCAAACTTTCAAACTTAAAAACTAACCTACTGTACATTGATCAATGACTTTTAAATATCATAGCAGACTATGGTCTATGTACTGTAGACGTAAATGCATGTAGTGTTGCTTACGTTCTTAGTTTTTTTCTTAAAGTTGAATGTGAATATGCGGTTAATTTAAAAAAAAAACTTTTTAGGAAATCAGTAGACATTTCGTAATTTTTCTGACTTGGTGCGACACTGCGGATCAAAGGCTTGTTAAGATTTTCATCATGAAAATGAACTTTGATAATGCACGAATGAATCAGGTGTGTAGAAACAGAAACACGCTGCAAAGATCAATAACCTCACTTCTGAACATTCTTGAAGATTTCCTGAGGATATTCAGATTGCAATATTAAGATATTCGTTTTTTGATGTCCTGGAAGTGTTTCTTTCACGAAATAAAATTACATTTTGACCATGAATTTTAAACGGTCACTTAAGGGGCAATTAAGTAACCGAGGCAGCTATCTTCTTGTTCGTAATCATATGTAATGTTGTTATCATTGTGAGATGTGACATTTCTTTCGCTGTACCTTGGAAAGTTATTTCTTTCAGCTAATTTTAACCACGTATGGCGATACTTAAACAAAGGTAGCGCAAACATTCTTATCGTTTTCGATAAACTCATTTCTAGACAGGCCTACATATTATTGTGTTTTGATTAATAAATTTGACAGACCCAAAATATAATGGCATTTGTGGAGCCAATTACATTTAATGCATTCGAGAATACATTATTTTATATAGGCCTGCATCGCTAATGAGTACGAAAGGAAAATGCAAGAAAGTAGAGGTAACTTTCCATTATCTTTTGTGGAATTGAACTTCAATCGATTGTTAAGCCTTGAGAAGCTTGTGCTCAATTTTGAGTGATGTAATATCTTTATTTAACTTGAAGTCAGAATCTGGTGCATTGAAGCTGTCAAAAAATCGCAACTGCAATCAACATCGATATGGAAATAATTGCCTTAGTGGTAAACAAATTGATATTGCAAAACATGGAAATATTTTTCAACAATGAATTTTCGTCAACGAAATGTTATTGAGTACAACATTTCATTTATGCAAATTTGATTATGAATTCTGATATTGTAATATTGAAAGATTCTGTTATCAGGATTGCATTTAGATATACAGTTATTTAGTTGTCGTTCGCAATTATTTCAAATTTGATGGTTTTTACGAAAAACTATTATTGCTGTTCCGAAGTTTCTTTATGTTCTTTATGGAAAACAGAAAATTTCTAATCATATTTTAACATAACCATCATGAAAACACTTTTGCGTAAATATTGAATTGTTAGCACTTCTTTCCGTTTTTCTAGGGTAAAACAGCCGATTAAGTTTTAATTGTTTTGCAGTGAGCTAGAAGGGGGTTGAACCGTCTGTCTGGAGCATAGTGTGTGGCTTTTTGCCTATTTGGGAATGTAGGACTTTTTATCTGTGGGTCTGAACGCTCAAAGTAGGCCATTGAGGTTGAAAATACATTACGAATTGTGTGCTTTACTGTTTCAAATATGCTTTTTTGACTCGTGGGTGCTCGCCTTTATCACCTACATTTTCGTTCACTTTATAGTGTACTCGAATCATTGAAAGCGAACCGGGCTAAAGTAGGCTTGTACTCCAATATAAACTGTAAGTAAATTAAGGGACTAACAAAGCTCTGTTCAATTGATTGTTGCTGGTGCATCTGAAATGGGGCTCTATACTAGTAAAACTGAGCTGAATTTTAAACGTTTACGCAATAGGTAAATCTGATATAGGCCTATCTAAAGGCGTAGGAAAGAGCAATTGGTGAATTTGAATTCGTTAAGAGTGTATCTTCAGTCATGCTTGAGGAGGTTTATTCATGTTTTTGGTACAAATGCTCAACTTCGTTGGTGCCATTGCACCCGTTGAATAATATACTCATTTCTATCTTTGTAACCTTGGCTGTCTCTCGCACACTACAGCAACGAGGCAATTCGTATCAGTTTAACAATATTATTTTGCGATTTTTATTACAAAGTTAATATATTATGTATTCGTTGAGAAAAAATGCTCTATTGTCAGTTTGCTCGACGTAGAGGACAAGAGTTTTAACTCGTATTATCGTTGACGTATGTCAACATAATTTAAAACCGGGTTTTCTCAGACATGGGGAAATTTGAAAACCTGGATTTGTATTGGCAAGTGGAAGGACGTGGAATAAACGGGAACATTGGAAAGACAGGAATAGTGGAATAGTGAATTTAGGGAATAGTGATCTACGTTGAAAAAAGTCAGAATACTTGGAAATGCATTTGCGTTAACAATGCATGTATTTAAGGTATCTACTGGAATTAAGTCTTACAAATAAATTCAGGTCATGAAATCATGAAATGAGCATCATGTAGGCTACTGATTTGCACTTGTCATAAGTTTGCATCATTGGTCAGGGAAATTTGTTTAAAAACTGGCAAATTCAGGTAGTAGTGAGGGAACTCTGTAAAACTGTTTGATCGAAATACGTTGATTAGAGATTACAGGCCTATGTAATTTAAAAGCGAATTATCTTAATTGCGGATATTTTTTCAGCACCTGAAATAGTTTTTTACTACAGATTTTGCAATTTCGAGCTTTATGAAATATTGAGTTTTGTCGAAATAAAATCTGAGAATTGTGGGAAGTAATTGTTGATCATGTGTGGGCTGGATTTGGGAGTTGTTTGATGTGTGACGCATTTATGATGAATAATTTAGCGCAATATACTGAGCAAAATGCGCGTTTTAATTCAATCTTTATTTTCTGAATCCTTTGCAAAGGAGGAATGTTCTGTGTTGACTTGGTATGGTTGTTAGTTAAGACATGGCAGTTTGATTTGTTAGCTCTGATTTTTAAGGATTTCGCTCTCACTGACACCCCTAAACCCAGGATTTGTGTACAGATCTGTTCAAAACTGTCAAAAATCTGTCTGTGTGTGACCAGCTAATGATAATAATGCTTTAAATTAGCCTTCCGTGGTATATTTCTGCATTAGTTTTAAGCCGATGGAAAATCATTTTTCGCGGATCGAGACCCAACCCAATTTGCATTGAGTTCACAACTGTGTGAATGATAAATTGTAATATTAAAAACAATCGTTTGTCTCTCAAATCAGTTCTCACTCATGGCCCAGAATGAGGTTAAAAGCGTGTTCTATATGTCACTTTCAGAAACTACAGTATATAGGATTTCTTCGAGCAACAGATTGAAAGATATCTTGGCAATTTTTTTTTTTTGCGCTTTCTTCCAATGATTTTCGACCCCAAAATGCCACGTGTAATTTTCCGTTTCGTTAATGCAACCTGCGAAAGTTTTAATTTTTCGCAAAACGGACTCCCCCTTTTATTTTTTTGGTCTGTTTTATTTTCGTTCATTTTATGACGTCGGTGTGCCTGAAATTGTGTTTGCCCCTCTAGCATGCTTTTAAACAAGTAGGCTAGATGCAATTTATCCCAATTTTCCATATCTCTACCACCCAAGTTATTTATCGTTTATTTATAACTCACGTTATTATGTCGGCCGCATAATAAAATGAGATATTATTATTATTGTCCTAGCCCCTGTATCGAGTTTCGAACTCGAAGGTATTATTATTACAGCCGTCATTCATATTTTTTGCACCCCGCTGCCTTTTTTTAAAGAAAAATATCTCCACGATTATTTCAAGAGTGCATACAATATATTGTACCACACCGAGCGGAAAATATTGAATTTATAAACACGGCATCTAGGTTGAACCTATTTTTGTTTTAGGGCGACCCAAAAAATGCGAGTCTGTTTCAAAATTTGTTTTAAAAGATTGGTTTTAATTAAAATGCTGTTTATTTAATGTGCTGGGTGTCTTTTTGCATCATCATGATTATTGTGTGTGAGGGACAAAAAGCTTTTATTTTGCCTTTTTATTATTATGACATTTTTCCTATTATAATATTGCTAATATTAAGAAACTACATAAGAAAGATTTTATTCTCAGTCCGTCCTCAGTATGAAGACCTTTGTTCTCCGAACACGAGTATTCTGACACTATGTATCGAAGTCTTATTACAATGGTTGTGTTAATTCGTGTGCATATGTGGTAAGAATGTATGTATATTTGTTAACTAAACATTAATGTTGGGAATTTCAGCTAATTTTGAGATTAGCCTAGATACGTGTATTTTATTTGATTAGCGGTTTTTTTTAATGCTGACGTGTCGATGTTTTGATCTGAAATTTTAAAACTTGAAGTAATTTGTTCGCTGGCCTGCATGGCTATTTTATTATTATTAGTTTTAGCACAGAATCCTGCAGGCTCGCAGACCTGTGCTCTGTAAATGTGATAATTATGCCTAGAATAATTTTTTTTATATGTTCAAATAATGATTTGTTGTAACTATTGCAAGATCCTAAATTAATCTATGGTTGTTACGCTGTACGATGGCAAATCAATAATTGTCATTTAGCTTTTGGATGCAGCGGTTTTTGCAAAATATTTGCCAGACTGACAACTTAGTCTAGGCCTTAATCCGGTTTTACGAGCAATAGCTTTTACGCGCTTTATTTAATTACCGTGTAATAAATGTTTGTTTATATAATGAATTTATTGAATGATGGTTTTCCCAATTTGAAAAACCCGTTAATAATCTCCAATGATGCAAACACGCTGAACCTACGTGACTAAGACAGTCACAGTTAAACTAAAATGTAGAAGATTTTAGTCCGTAAGAAAACTTGGAAATACACGTATGAAATATGCCCTGATTTCATTCACCCGAACAACCGGTCTCTTTGAGCTTGTCTGCATCCAAAAATACTTGAAAAAGCCAATTTTAGCATGTTTATACACATGCATATGTTGACCAGTTTTAAACAGTGCAAATTCGAAATGTGTGAGAATATTTCATTCTCCGAACTATATTGTCTAGATTTTAATTTGCTAGGATGATAAAATGAAACATTGCGAAAACTTTCTGATCAAATTTAATGTATATTTTATTTTTATCAGGAAATAGGATACAGAAATAGATTGTTTTTATCAAATCTTTATTTATTGCCTTGCCCCTTAATTGTTGTAATCAATGTAGGATTTTTTGTGTGATAGGAAGGTAATTTCTTAATTAATAAATAGTCCACTAATTGTTGATTAGTTTAGGTTCGCTTGCTACGCGTGGTAAACGTAAACTTTGCGTGACCAGATTTCCTAAGATACTATTGAATTAATATTTAGTTCGGCTAAGACTTTAGTACCGTGAAAATTGCTCAGCTGACTAACTAGAGCGGAACTTAATTTCGATCATTTGTTTGTTGTCTCAGAAAAGAAAATTCTGCAACTGCTTCAAATGAATTCGCCGAACTTGTTTTCAGTTGAGATTTTATTAATAAAAATGAAGATTGACAACGTAAATGATATCAGCAAAGATGCCCGAGTTATGATGTACCTTTAACGAAGCATTCTCTCACGAAATAATTACTGGGAATGTGGCATTAGTGTAGAGTTCATCCAAGGTTTTTTTGTTAGCAATTTGCCTTCATGTACTGCGTAACAAGATATTAAGTCATATACATGTATGCACATTATACGGTTGGTTGTAGAACAGTTTATCGTGAATACCAAATTATCCTAATTTAATGGAAATAAGAACCCACGACATGTCTTTATGTTTCAGTAATAATACGCTATAGTGGGTTTATCTTAATTTATACAGCCTGTCTAGCATTTTTAATGAAGTCTAATTGCAATGTTGTATGATTTGAACCATGAGCAGTAGTGTGGCAACTTATTTGCAAATTTATTCGTTCAGTTTTGAGACAAATGATAAACTTTGATCATGCAAAAAATATGTTGAATCTGATCATCGATTTCTGTTCCTCTATCGACCATGACTGATAGAGAAATCTAGTTTTCCACTCTTGTATGCAAGCAAATAACCAAAAAGCTCGATAGTGTATCCGAACCTAGTGCAAGTTCAACGTATATAGCAAAATTGCCGTAAGTTTATTTTTCTGGCACGTGACCGTGACTCCCAAAATGTCAGTCATGTGGAATGGGGCTAAGTTGTTGCTATTTCAGTTATTCGTTGCATGGTTTCCCATTTCATTGCCATTTTTCTTGGCTTAAATCATCTTCGGGAAGACGTGCCTGCACCGGTATAATAAATAGGGAAAGAGGAATTTTGGGGCGGCTGTTGAATAACTGATGAGATCGATACGCCCTATCTGTCAAACGTTTTACTTATTCCAAGGTTTGATCGATCGATTTTTCATTTTTTTTGTTTGAAGTTTTTGTTTGGTTGCATATCCTGGGCAATCTGTTGCTCGGATATTCGCGAGTCCTCCAGCTTTAGTATGACGTGTATTCTATATTAACATTTCTGTAGAGAGTGAGAGCTCAGTGCTATGGGCGAATTGGACGTTTGGGGCATTAATTGTGCAATGACGTCCTCAGTTATTGTAAAGTGGATTGTTGGACAGCGGATGTATTGAATTGGTGCAAGCTACACTTGCGATTAAAATTAAAATTGAAAAGTAACTGAACTTTGTTCAGCAAGTAGATATATAATTTAAAATCGGAATAGCTCATTTTGTCAACAATTAAATGACTTTCAACTGCACCTTACTAAACGTACATGTACATGTAGATATTTACAAAATTGTTATAAAATTTGCTTGTTATAAATATTACAAAATTACATTTCCTCATGGTTAATCCAAGGTTAACTGCTAACTTGCTGTAGTGCAATGCTTTTGCGGAACATTTGCTTAACATTTGTTGGTGCAACCAGCCTTAAATGAGCTATTCCAAATTTAAATTGTATATTTACCTGTTGAACAAAATACATTCTTTTAATACCTTTATGCGGGCCAGTTTCTTTGCTCGCAAATATAGATGCCTAAAAATTTTCCATCTTATCAGACCTGTTTTTGCGCTTGTTTCTTCGATAAATTCTGAGATCATTGTGCCTTTGGTGTAGATGCATACATAATCAATGCAATTTTTTGCAGTGTTACCTTCCATGATTACCATTGGCTCACAGTACTTTAAGTACTACTTCCCTTGCAACATGGCAGAGGAACTATGGTGTAGCTTTGCTTTTGCGTAGTTATCTTTTCAATATTTTGTTGCTTAATGTTGATCCAGGACATAGTTACCGCCCCTTTTTTTGTTGATTTTTTGCATTTTTATTTTTATTCCATCTATTTGACAGTTTAGACCACGGCATTAGGTACAGGATATCCCAATTTAGCACTCGTTTCGCTATTGCTGCTTCGTTAAGATGAACACTTGGCAAAATATTGCATCTCGTTACAAAATCCAGAATCCCTTTTTCCGTAAACGAAAATATGCGTGTTATGCAGTAATTCGTAAATACAACATGCGCACCGCTGTTTCCTTTACGAAAATCAAATAAATATCGACGCTTATGCGAAGCAAAATTTGGTGCATTGTAGCAATATTTCGTGTTTTTCTGTCGATGGCTATAATTAGCGCGTTGATTGCACGACTTTCTGGAAATTGAGAAATCTTAGGGATTCTCTGAAAAAAATATACACGTAAGCTGCTTATGGCATAAAAAAGACTTGCCTTGGGCTTGCTCTAAATTAATTGCCATTGAAAAATAATACACGTGTAGGCCTGTTTGCCTTTCAGTGCGGAAATGGATCAGCACACAAACACGTGTCCTTATTTTTAAGCTTCTTTAAACGCCTTGAATTTGTTTATCGTTTTTACTAATATCTCTCGGTAAAAAGATTCCTACATCTCTATTTTAACAACCTTACTATGGAGAGGGACGCATTCAAATTAATCCCTATATAGGGCAATTCTATAAGAAATCTGTGCTCAGGGTTTTTCGTCTCAAGGTAATAAATAACACCATTGAAAGCAGGGTTTAGTTGAGTGGAAAGCTGTATGATGTTAGGATGAAACTCAATATATTTTTAATAGGCTGAAAACAGACCTTTCAAATTTCTTAGCCCGCCTCCAATTTTCGAAACGTTGTGAAATAACCCCAAATTTTTTTTTAATTAGAATAATTGTCGCACTCTAAAATTGGTGGAACTTCGTGAGTTGCTTACTGTGGTTTGCAAACTGTCATTAACTATGAAATTACTGTAGAAGATTAAGTACATGAAATTCTTTGAAGGAATATATATAAAGAAGGCCTACATTAGTGCTGTGCTTTTCGAATATTCGAACATTCGCTTATTCGAAATCCGAAATAAATTTTGAGTTCGAATATT
>JAQIXS010005248.1:0-13078 GCA_034700785.1 Rossiulus vilnensis
TTGTCATTATTCTTTTAGAATAAAACTGAATTGCATAGATTTTAAAATATCAAACATTTACTCCTATTATAAATCAATGTTAATAAATGTATGTTATGTTTTTTTTTTCAAAAATAAAAAATTTACTCCCCTCTCCCCCTCCAAATAACGGCCACCTCTTAATAACGGACAAAAGGTCCGGTCCCGCGAGTGTCCGGTATTCGGAGGTTTCACTGTATTATGCATTCCAGTATAGAGACAGTCACATTGAAGCCCAACGGATGTCAAATGAGTCATGTAACAGGAAAAATTAATCACAAAACAGGCTCTTGCATCCTATTGGTCCATTTCATTTCCTAGCATATTCTAGTTTTGAGTTCTGAAATACTCGTGACAAACTGTTCATTGGAATTGGAAATTTGGTTTTGAAATAACTACTGGTCATATAAAAAACATTCACGTTCCTATAAAATGTTAAAACTTGCCTCATATAAGACCGGTTTTTAATTATTCTGCATAAAACGGAAAACCTAGCTACCATGCTGGCACCATTTATTATGAAATGACCAAGATAATTCGTAAATTACTAATTCAATTCCTCACTTATTTGAAACACTTGTTTCGATTAGGTATTAACATGAGAAACACCACATGTATGTATCTAGCACACAAAAACGTATACTTTGATCCAGTTTTGCCCTTGGGAACTTGGTGAGTTGGAGCAAGTCCAATCCCAAAATATAAAATTATACAGGGTGTCCAAAAAGCACTCGGTATTGCGTATTAGTATGCACTGAGAACAATGGTGGGCATCACAAATTGGAGCAAGTCCAAGAAACTAAATCAATTGTTTGCCTTCATCCCCCAGGATTTCAAAGGTCTAGGACCGGGTAATTCGATTGATTTATTGGTTTTGCGTTCAATTCATTTCAACCAAAATCAGTACCCTAATGTCTGCAAATATATGCCATGTGGTAGGGAGTGTAATCATCAACCCATGTCATTTTTTATTTATTAAATATGGTCAACATCATCATTCCCAAACTGAATTTCTGTTAGCTTAGGGCAATTCTTTGTTAGAGAATTCCATACATGGTTAGACCAGAAATTGCCCACAAATGGACGTATATGGCCACATTTATCCATACATATCCATATATGTTCATGCACTTTCTTGTGATCCATGCAATGTCCACATTAATATTCAAATGTTTTCACATTCTTAAAGATTAACAAATACGAGCATCATTCAGAGTCAGTGTACGTATGGCTAAGAACAAGGTCATACATGACTTTATCTAAAGTGACCATATCAACATATGGTCCAATAAGGCTCAGTCATGTACATCTTAAATTATGGCATATACAGTATAACCCCACATATGGCATGTTTAACTTCTCCACCAAGGGGACCAAATTATTTCAATGCAATCCTTGCACCCATGAGACATGATCCTAACAATGATTCTGGCTTCACATTTCCAGGGTAGAAAAACTATATAAGGCCATATATGGATTTTACCTAAATTGGCTACCAGTGGACCTATATAGCCACACTTGTCTATTGATATCCATATATGAACATACATTGTACATATCCATATCTTTCATATACGGGTTAATCCAAAATTGGCTACAGATGAACCTATATGGCCATGCATGCTTATATATGTCCATACATTTAATATATGGGTAAATCAAAAATACCACATTTTAAATACGTGGCAATGTATACAGCCATTCATGGTTTCGCCATGCATTATGATGTGAATATATATCCGTTGATGGTCTCATATAGTCCCTCACATGGCCATATTCAGATTTCCCACCCGGGTTGGCTTCACATAAAGATGATTTTGCCAAATTTATGTGATCAGTGCAACAGATACTGGCCAAAATCCTAACTTAGTATTTCATCTTGTCCTTCGCAGATTACGACTACATTCCGACGGACAAGGGTGACCGGATCCTGGTGGACGGCTGGTGGGCCATGGTTCGCCACCCCAACTACCTGGCGGACATGCTCACTTCCTTTTCCTGGTGCGTGGTCACTGGTTTCGCCGACCCCCTGCCCTACATATACCCAGCGTTTCTGGTACCCTTCCTGCTCTACCGGATCCGGATCAACGAGGACATGTCCAGGAAGGAGTTCGGATCGGCCTGGGACGAGTATTGCAAGCGTGTGCCCTACAAACTCATCAAGTACGTGTACTGAGCAAGGACACTGGATGAACTACCTGTATTTAAACTGAGGCTGATGTTCAGCATGGCAACGTCCAGAGCAGAAGTTCCACTAACCCGTGCTAGAAAGGACTTGACCAAGGCATTTTTTACAAACAAAATATACATTTTACACCTAGGACCAGGAAACATTAGAGAGCTTCATCTACCCGTTATGGAGAACGACTAGACGTCAGGGTGTTGTCAGTCTCTTTCGCGAGAAATAAAGACTGACGTCACACGTTTGCGTAATCGTTCTCGACAACGGGTAGCTGAAACTATTGGCCATGGCCTAACTCAAAATAAGGATTTCACAGGAAATTTTAAAAAACCGTAATTATCACTAATTTATAAACAACAAACGGAAATAAAATGTGTCAGTCATGTATTTAAGAGTATAATATATGCACAGAACATGTCTTGTTTCCAGATCACATACTTGCTTAATTATTTCATAATTAGCACATTAATTTTCGCAGAATTATTGTTTGATTGTGATCAAAGTGCCTGTGTCCTAAAAATCCTAACAATGTTTTTGTTGAAATTTGTGTAACTCGTGTTATAGGTAAAAAAACAATAATTAGTATGCTTGCAATTTTGTAAGTTATTTTTACTGTAACCTTACTCATTGAATGCATGCATCGTTCTTGAAAACTGAAAAAATCAATAAACCATTCCTTCCTCACAGTAGCTAAGAATTTACTTCTGGGGTAAACCCTGTTAAAGTTTCGACAAAGTTACATGTATTTAACAATAGAGAAGTAGGATTACGCATATTTTAATGCGGTTTGCTACGTGGAATTTTACGGATCACAGACAATGCCAGCGGATTTTTCTTCGATGGATCACCCTGCTCTTGGCTCTGCACTTCCCTGGATTGGTTTCCAGAGGTTTTCACGGCATTGGACTCTGGAGACCTACCCCCTGCAATCGGCTTCTTGGAGACTTGAGACAAGGGTACTCCACCAGCTTGTTTGGAGGATTGCAAAGACATTGTGCCAGGTTTCTTGAAGGCTTGTGATGTCAGCATCCCATCCTGTTTTTTGGATTTCTGGAATCCTTTCACTGCTTCTGGCTTCAACATCTTCTTGGGTCGAATGAGAAGGTCAAAGATATTGAACTTGGACCTCTTTTCCTTCTTGGGATCCACTGGAACTTGTTCTGCTGGACTGGACGCCGAAGGGAAGGTCAATCGTTTCAGGTGAGGTCGAGAGAGAGGGGTCAAAGCAGGCCGTGGCGTCTCTTGCAGTGGCTTCTGGACACTGCTTTGGTCCACGTCTGGGATGTCTGGCAGATTGGCCAAGATGCGTTCAAGAGTGGTAAAGAAGGCATCGTCCACCATGAGCCTGCTCCTCAGTCGTTGGCCCAGTGCAACCATCAGCTCTTCTTGGCCACTGATGGTGGCCAAGACGTAATTTCTGACTCTCTGGAAGACGTCTTCCATGTCGAAGACCAATGCCAGTCTCAGCAGAGAGACGCATTCGTTTTTCTGAATGCTCAGGGGTGCTTCTGCATGCATCTGGTGCTGAATCAATCTTACGAGGGTCTTGGGGTCAACATTGGGCAGGACGATTTTTGACCTCTTAACCCTCAGACCACGGATGAGAGGCGATTGGGCAGGCTGTAAGAAAACCACCCCTGATGCCACCACCTCGACAGGAGGACATGTTTGCCTTCTGGGCTGCTTCCTCCAAAGGGGCCTGTCTAAAGATGGTTCAGACGACGACCAGGAGTCCTGAAAATGCCATTTTCAAAGAATGTCTGCAACAGTTCAGAATGACAATCTGAGACCTTGGGAATTCAACAAGAGTTCCTTTAGTTTTTGCATTCTCCATATGTCAATGAAGGTATACAACAAATAGCCATGCTTGAGAACGCCCTGACCAATGTGGTAAATTATTCATTTTTCATTTGACGAAAAATGTAGGTTAGAGGTCCAAATAAAGACGGATAAGGGTACAAAAGCTTAAAGAGTGCTAATCATTACATTAAGGTATAACAGAAATATATACATTTTGTTCAGCAGGTAGATATCTAGTTTAAAATCGGAATGGCTCTTTTTGTGGAAAGTTTAATGCACTTTCATAAACGCCTAAATTGACTGAAATTCCTCTCAAAATTTTGTAGAAGAAAAGCATGAAAGTGCAATGCCATAAATTCACACCAAATGTACTGAAAATGTATAGTGCTTCGAACAAATTATGCTAAAACAATATCATTGCAACTGTTTAATCTCAGACCATCGTATTCCCTGCAGACACGCTTTTATGGTGACAGGGGTAAAGGCATGCAGATGTCCCCAAAAATTGAGTATCTTACTGTTGTTTTAATGCTTTTCACCAGAGAAATTCATTAGGACGTCTAATCAAATACGATGCATTTTAAAGCGCAATAAATTGTACCCAAAACGAGGGAATCCGATTTTAAATTGGATTTCAACTTGTTGAACTAGGGTCTACATTTAACAGTATTTTAATGTCGGATAAAACTTATTACATAACACGTATTCCTTTGTACGAATTGTTTTGATTCAGGTTTTCAACAAATTTGACATTTCTACCGAGCAGCTTACCGAAAATTCTTCATAGATGGAGCTGCTAGACGACATTCGCAAATAAATTCAGACATGGAATTTTGGATGATAAAGGGGCAATCAAGAGCATAGCAGCAAGGACAAATTTAGTCATTAAAATTCATAATGAATTTAGGTTTCTCACCCGATTTTAAGTAAATAGGACAGAATTTTTGAAAATGCTGCACGTGCAACTCAAACACCTTATAAGGACGGGCACGTGATCGTCACGTGCGACGTCACGTGCTCATCCATATAAGGCTATTAAAGTATGTACTCAATTTTCACCACACATAAAAATAATTTATAAAATTTATTAAAGTTTCCCATTTCTAAAACAAACTTCGACAATATCCCGTTTAAATGCCGTGCAAATCGCTATGATATATATGCTCACATTTAGATCTCTCTATATTCGAGTGCATGGCTCATTTCCAACAAATTCATATTAAAACGTTTACTGTGTGTAGTATCGACTTCCGATACATGCCAAAGTGATATTTTCGCGATAAAATAGCTATGCAAATGGCCTGTTTTGCAAGGTAATAAATCAAGCTAACCCCCTTAGTGAATGACAGAACGTTAGGTAGAACGAACTGGAAAAAGCATAAAATTGATATTGATCTAATTTTACTTAAATCCAGGTCGTATTCAATATGCCAAACCCGCACCGTAATTTTTAAAAATAAACAGACATGTGGACATGAGATGATCCCTGATAATATTTTTTACAGATGTGTGATATAATTCAAGGTTCCCACAGAAACTACATTCTAAACTTGTACGGTATGTATTAAATTTGCTTAAGGAAAATTGAGCAGTAAAGAGATTATCTTTAAAAGAATTGAATATTTTCCTTATATAGCCAAGCATGCAGCCATTTATGTTTTTATCCAATAGTCATATGGTCTCAACCTGAATGCATTTTAAAATGTATGGCATATATAACCAAAAACATGGTCACATTCAAGTTTCACACCCAGGTCTACATTGTCTTGTGACAAACCTTGAAAACATTGCTTGAAATCCAGCAAAAGGTTTTCAAGATGCTACAAATCAACTCTGATAACATCATCAAGGCATGCGATTGCTACTCCCAGTTCCAGAGGTGACTGCTGTGACTTACTTTATTTACTCCCTCCCCCCCTTTCTCCCACTTCCCTTATCCCATCTCGTTGATCACGAAATGCAATTATGCACCAGTGTGTGTGATGCTACAAGATTAGCTTTCAGGCTTTGCGTTTTCTGAATTTGCCATATCGCCAAGAGATAAGTGCAGCCAGTTTTTGCAAACGCCAATTTATTGATTGGTATTCGGTTGATGTTTCATTCATGAGCAGCAGGGCTGTTGCCACTGGCTATGCCCCATAAACACACGTGACACGGTGTTCAATAACTATCTGGGATTGGCACACGAATGTTGCCAGTGCCTTACTGACACACACTGACACATACAAAGACGCATGCCTCCGACACCATGGACCCCAAGAGCGGCACCAGAATCGCAAACGGAGGCCAGGCCCAGGCTAACCCTATGGCCAAGTACAGCAAACTGTCCGAGAAGCTGAGGCAGGTGACCAACAGTGACCTGCAGTGCTCAATCTTCTGCGGGGGCAAGAACTGCAAGTACGAGAGTGCCAACTGGGACGACAAGGACATGGCAGTCAATGGGCTGTATTCACACTGGTAAGACACAACCTTTTATACAATTTTTTGGGGGTAAAATATATGTAAAGAGTGGCGCACCCAAGGATTGGGATGGGGGATGGGGGAATAAAAGTATACGTCGTCCTTGTATTTTCATGACGTCACCTGTAAGAAATTGCTAATAACATACAAACTGATATTCAATGTTTGTATAACAGCATTCTAAGAGTCCATATTTTAAAGGGCCACACACTTGTTACTTGTAGAAAATATTTTTAGAGTTTTGTGGAATTGGGCCCAGGCTGTAAAGCAGGATAAAGGCATATTTAGACTGTATATTGAATATAGGAACAAATGAGAAAAATATAGGAAGTCCAATAGGATTTTATTGTTGTTCTTCTATTTTCTTTAATGTGTAATTTCTTTAGTTTTTGAACAAAAAGTGATTGTGTTGCACGAATATTGTAGGAATGAATGGATTTTTTTGTTGTAAAATATAGGAATATTCTAAAACTTATAAAATATAGAAACACTTTACAGATTTTTCACGTCATTGGAAAAAATGTCCTGGCTTTATTAAAAACGTTCATAGAAGAAAATGCAAAAATAAATTAGCAATTACTGGTATTTTTATTTATTATTTTAAAAGTTGAAATTGTGATTCTGAAAATAGAGGAATTTCCTATGTTAATTAATTCCCTAGATGCTCCCTCTTTTGAACACTATCATGAAAAATCATTTGAGATTATGGAAATTTAAGAATGGCATTTTGTCTGATGAAAATTTTCCTGACTTTTGACAGAATGTTCCTACTTCCATGACAATTCCAGGTTTTCCAGATCAGCTGAGACCCTATGATACCTCCCGTTCTAGCCCAACATTGTTATTAAACCTTCCATTTCACGTCCGCAATTGCAATTGAAGCTGATCTCCTAATCTGTATTTACATTCTACTTATTATACGTTCGTTTAGGTATTTCCGCCAGAGGTCGTAGGCCTCAATTAACCAACTCTTCTTCCTTACTAGCGTTTGGACGTCTTTCCCTAACGGTCATTAGTTCTTTAATTATTCATCTTCAATTCCCTCTTGGAGTCTTAATTCATTTCATTCACCTGCCTTCTCAATGTTGTTTAGTCGTCTTCTTTATTGCATGTCCAATCTTAACATAACCAGATCAGGTATCAGATAAGGTATTTTTCTATACTTACCAATAATTCACCAAAGTAATAACTTTCTTTCAACAAAATCCCACAGATTCCATTCTTCAATTATAGATAATTTCATTTCTTTACCATTTTCTCCAGTAATTGTCTGTCATGTCTTAACTATCTAATTTTTGTTAATTACCTTCAGAGCAAATGTCTTCACTACTTTCTTTATAAATATATTTAAAGCATCGCCTTTTAAACAAAACATTAATATAGCATGAACACGTCGTAATCAAAGTTCAAACTACCATTTGTCTGGCAGATAACCGGCCAAACAATTGGTTGACGAAAGTACCCATGATCCAACCAAGTTCAACCAAAACAGCATTAAACAGAATTGGACGCATATTAGTCAACCAAAACATTAAAAGCATTCAAAAGCACCCATACTAGTCATCCAAAACATTCAAAATCATCGAAAACTAATTATATAAACTAGTCATTCAAGACATCTGAAACCATCAACAACTAATCCAAAAGAGGTCGTCCAAAACGTTTTAAAATCTTCCAAAACTAATTATCCAAACTAGTCATCCAAAATCACCTAAAACAACCAAAAATAATCATCGAAAACTAGTAAACCAAAAACATTCAAAATCATCTAAGTTAGTCATCAAAATCATCTTAAAAAACCATCCAAGACCAGCAATCCAAAACCTGCCTCAGAAATTTATGTTTCTCCAGTGTCTTTGGACGCTGTGATGACGAGTATTAGCTTAGTGATCCCTGACTGTGATTCGGGAGTGGGCGTGGCTACGGCACTGCTCAATTAGCTTGCCAAACGGATAAAACGATCGGCCTGGGAACTGAACCCAGTCTTTCACGGGCGTCTTCAGCGACCACCAGCCACCCCACCGGTTATGACGAGTTATAACGTGTAGCCATAACTACAGAGGCAAATTCTTCGATCAATATATTGAACACGTATCATAACTCACCTTGGGCCAACTGAGGCCTGACCTTGGCCGATCTGCAGCCTTTCGACACGTGCGGAAAACTCGCATGATCGGCGTTTCCCCAATTTCCCAAACCCAGCAATTTGCCATGTTGTCCATCTCTGGAGGCATTAATAATCGATGATTGCTCATTAGCTTCATAACCTCATCAGCCTAGATGGCTGCTTTCATGGCTGCCACTTCTGGAAGGAAACCTTAATTACCCCCTGTCCTCACTCCGTGGCACAGACAGCTCAATTATTAATTGGATTCAATCAATCGGGTCCTGTGACATATGTACTGATTGACAAACCACCTCATTTTGGACAAAGTGATGGGTGGACAAGTGTTGGGGACAAGAGCCTTTCGACATTTTGTTATCAGTAGGCTTAATGCAATAATATTAATCAATCAAATTTAGTTGAATGAGTTTTGGTTACAGAGTTGCCAGGGTGACATGGCAGGGTGGTGACAACAGATAACACAACAAACAGTACATGTTAACTGTTGAAATCTTTGTTGTTAAAGACCTTGAACCTGCACTACAAGGTGTATAATTAGTCATAATTTAAAAATTTCGGGATTTTTCCAGGATTATCTAGGACTTATATTTTGCCAGGTTATTCATTTTCATCATGAATTCAATTAAGTTCATAATTCGTCAACAATTCAATAATTTAATGGTAATTGATAATTCATCAACAATTTTTTAATTCTAAAACTGAATAATTCAATCGATACTTTAAAAGTTGAAAATTACTCTGTCTTGACTAACGACGTTTTAGAATTAGCAAAAAATAAAACAATTTCTATTAAATGGATAGTTTTGCTCAGAATGTGTCGTATAACTGTGAGAATTTGTTACAGGCTGATTTATTAATAATAATAATTTTAATTAATAATAATCCAGTAAAATAACTTGTTTTTCGTGTGATAACTTTGTTAAAAATGTTTGGAACCTCCAAATGCAAGTCATTAAAAATGATTTTAGGTCCTCAAAATTTCGTTTATTTTTAATTGCAAATCCTGCAGGAGCTTCTAAAATAGATGTTAAAATAAACAGGACTCGAAAATCAATTTGAAATTTAACATTTCCAAGAATAAGTAAGAATTTCAGTGTATTTCCAGAATTAAAAAAGCCTAGCATTTCCAAGGTAGTAAACCCCCTGATAAGGTTATTTTATTTTTTATTTTTTATGACTTTGGTCCTAAATTAAAAATTCGGAAAATTCCCAGAAATGATATTTTCAACTTCACTGACATTTCCACTAACCACCCTGGCGAAAGATGCAATATCATGACTTTCGATGATTTTCATGACCTTAATCTGATTTCAAGATGTTTTTTCATGAAATATGGACGCTAAATTTCCCTGCCATATTCAAAATAAATCACTATTCCCTGACTTATTCCCGACTATGAGTTTGTCACTAAAGAGATCAATTTACTCCCTTTTTTGCAGGGTGACCGATGACATCCTGGCCATGGCTCGCCCCAACGACGCAACGATAGAAAAATTTAACATAGTTGAGCAGTTCCAGAGGTAAAACAAACAATGTAACAACAATGTAACAAAATCTCCATAGCGGCATGACTACGATTTTCAATTCAATTTTCAGGTTAAACATCAAATCCATCATAAACCTCCAAACCAGAGGGGAACACTCCAATTGCGGAAATGCTCTTCACAAAAGTGGTTTCTCATACAATCCTCAGACTTTCATGAAACACAACGGTGAATATCGTACTGTTTCTTGAAAATAATCTTGTCTTTTTTCCTTGTTGAAAATTCGAAACACTACATTAAAACACGTGTTTCTCAATTTTTTTTGCAGTATTCTTCTATAATTTTTCCATGTGAGTATGGCTCCGAATAGATATCAAAGATCAGCAGCTCTGATTAAACGAAAAAATTTTCAAATTGAATGTAACAGAATTAACCGTCATTAGATTATGTAATAAAAAAAGCTAGAGCGCTTTAAGCCAATCAAGGGTTTCCACCGAAATTAAATTCTAAACATCCCTGACTTTTACCAAACTTTTTCAGGTTTTTAGGGGAAGGGGGGGGGAATTAAATGGAAACAACCTATAACAATTCACTGAAATAATTACGGAATTATCCTAATTTCCTGTTTAAATTCATAAAATGGAAAAAAAATTTACTAAGATTGATTTCATACATTGAAATAGAGACGTTTATGAGAATTCCCTATTAATGCGCTAGATACGCCTTCTTTTGAGCAGTATTTATAACCAATTAATAATTTGAGATTATGCAGTAAAATTTAAGGCTGGCATTTTATATGATGAAATGATAAAACTCTACCTGAAAACTTCAAATTCCCCTTAGTTTAGCCTGAAAGTTTGCAGTTTTCCTGACTCTGACCCGAAAACTAGAAATTTCTCTGACTTTGGCCTAAAAACTTGATATTTCCGTGATTTTGGCCTGAAAACTTGAAATTTCCTTAATATTTGTGAGAAAACTTACTTTTCCCTTACTTCTGTTCAAAAACTTGAAATTTCCTGACTTTTCCATGTTGTTCCCACTTCCATGACAGTCCAGGATGGTACACTTTTCCCTGACTTTTTTTCACATAGGTATTTTCTGAAATATTCGATTTTACGAAAAATGTGGAGTTTTCCCCTAACTAAATACCCTACTAATCTAACCTTGTTTATTACCGACATCGAAGAAAGGATTACGGGGTGGCATCACGCGATTTCCTGCTAGATATGGTCAAAGTAATGGCTTTTGCCTTACTTGAAGGAAAAGTGGCCGTTCACTGTCATGCAGGATTAGGTAAGTGAGCCTAATTCTCTGACAATTCATGTCTACGACATGCATCAGGGGAATATGGACGAGATATGTGCCTACACTTAAAAAAACAGGCATAATCAATTTCTAATAAGGCATATTTTGCATACCAACCTTGTTGATCAGTAGGTTATTGTGACAAGGAACGTTGATGATAAAGGGTATACCCTTTATAACCTTTACGTTTCAAGTGTTCCCACAGTTTTAGTCAAATAAAATCCCCTGACTTTTCCAGGTTTCCCAGGCTAACAATCTCTTCTTAATTGGCACAAAGAAAGCACAAGTCTTTCTTAATTGGTTGATTGTCTCAGTAAAGGTTGAATCAGAAAAGGAGTGGACCTACATGAATAAAAAACTTCCCGACCAATTTACCACTTGTTGACAAATTACTGTTAATGTTGTTGTTTTTTCGTGCAAATTTACTTCTTTTGTTATCCTGTCCAGAAATAGAGCCGTTTGTTTTAACAATTTACAGGTCGCACTGGGGTGCTAATTGCGTGCTACTTAATTTACTCATTGAGGGTGAAACCTAATGAGGCAATAACGTATGTCCGTTTCAAAAGGTGAGTATTAACTAATCGATCAAAATCGATAGACGAAAACGTGTCCACTTATCCGCACCACAAATAAATACTTTAATATTTATCCGCAGACCAAAATCAATACAAACCAGGGGCCAAATTTTGTGTGTTCAAGAATTTTCAAAATACATTTCTCCAAATTTCGTCCTATTCACCAGGTTTGTCTAGATTCATACTTATCGCTTTCGATGCCAATTCCCATTTCAATTCGTTAATTACTTTAATTTATGACACAATTCCAGCAAAGAAGATGGGCTTACATTCAGCCAGTGTCTTCAACGACAAGCTAAAATCTTGCACGGCTACGAGGCCAGGGAGTTGAAATTCATACCAAAAGTAATTAAAATAAATGTTTTATTATTGTACTTTAATGCTGTTTCCCAAGCACATTAGTAATAGCTGTTTTTTTATAATTTAACGAATATTGTTCATTTAATCAACAAATCCTACATTCCTACATTATTCGTTATTTTCCCCAAATATTTTCAAATAATTCTACCATAGTCAAACAAATCGATTGTCCCTAATGTTTATTTAGTGATTTGCTTAAGTTAAATCAGGGTGACCAGTAATTCCCTAGGTTTTCCAGGTTTACCAGGGTCATACTGTTCATTTTTTCCAGGTTTACAAACATATTGTAATGACTAGTTTTTAACGTGATAACAAGTGTAACGTTGAAAAAATGAGCTGCATAAACGTTAATGGAGACTAGTACACAAAAACATGCAAGTAACCTCAATAATATGCAAATTTCAGCAATCATGTGTAAGACATCCTCTGACCAGCAAAACTTTCTTTCTTTTTTTAAATTGTTTGCTCACCATAAATTTCACTATGACTATAAATATGGTTTTAAAAAGATATATTGTGATACATGTCCGTGTACAATTAGAATTATGTTACTACGTGAAGTTAATTGAAAATCAAATTAACATTGTCGCTTTGAGTTTTAGACCCGAATGCATTCGATGTATGGCTTTCCTGCACAGCTTCTAAGCTAGCAGTGATTGCCCAACTTATTTTCAACTGATGTGATTTTTGGTTTTCTAATAAGGCATATTTTGCATACCAACCTTGTTGATCAGTAGGTTATTGTGACAAGGAACGTTGATGATAAAGG
>JAQIXS010005249.1:0-13076 GCA_034700785.1 Rossiulus vilnensis
TTTCCGAAATTTTGATGAAAATTCGAAAGTTGCAAGAATATTTCGTCTTTTTCATAAATACCTCACGCCGAACATTTCATTTCTAACAAAGTTTCTAACGATGTTAAGCGTAAAAAGTAAAGTTTGAAACACGAGAAATGCTCATGTTTTAAAAACATAAAAAAACATACACGCATTTTTCAGAAACCACGTTAGAAAACGAGAATAATTTCATCAGGCGCGATTAAGTTACAGTATACATACATGTACCTCATCAATTTATCAAAATAACCACGCAATACGCATAATTTACACAGAACTTTGCAATTTATCAACAACAATACGAGAAGCCCTTGCGTGTAGTTATATGAGGGGGGGGGGGGATGTTAGGAATGGCGTTTAGTCAATGTCATCGCCCTGTGAATTAAGACACCAAATAAATTCTGACAGCCGCTGAAAATTCAACTGCAAAACCTCAAACGAAATCGTCGATGTATTACGTTACATTTCAGGCTAGACTAACGCAATTAGTGAACATGGCAGATAGCACCACTGTCTGCGCTGTCAAATCAGATATATGCAACCTTTCAATTCATTTTATAGCATAACTATTTCGGGAATGATTCTATTTTTAGACAAGTATAGCCTTCAATAAATCCAAAATATACGCTTAAAAAAAACTTGTGTTTATCCGCATGGTTAAGACTTGGAGAAACATTTGAAGCCAATCTGTGGTTCTATCAAGGATGTGTTCCATAAATCAATGTTGGGTTTTTTATCGTTATTTGGTATCATGGGTTGGCAATGCCAAACATTTATTTGGCTATTTACCGGAATGAAAACTACTTGCGTGCAAACAAACTCAAAATGATAAAACCATGAAAAATCGTTGCGGTCGTCAATAGGTGATGGGGAGAAAATAGTTTTTGCTTAATTCAACCCTCGAAAGAAGACACACCCTATGGTCCATACGGTACTCTTTATCACAGAAATCTGAATTTCGTGCGATGAAACGTTTCCAAATTATACGACTCCGTGCTAATTAACACACATATTCTGATGAAATTTTTATAAAAAAAATTATCGCTGTAGTTATTTTTTATGTATTTTTTACATAATAATAAATCAAAACCTACAATAATTATCCAGAACCACATATTAAGTTTAATTAAATCACATTAGAGAACATAAATAAAGATTTAGGTTATTTTTATCACTTTTCTTCATCAATCCTTCAATATCGTAAGACCTAGTAGGATCGAAGATGTGGGCCCTAGGGCTTCATATAGGTTACATGTAGAGTGCCACATACACGCATATGCATATAACCAGAAACATCGATGATGTAAAAGAAATGAATATGAAACGGCCTATGTAGACACAGTTTCAGCACGTGTCATCGAGGATAAACACGTTCTCAATCAGGCCCATTATGCCACGCAGACCCTGCTTACAGAAACGTTGCGTGGCAAACACGACCATCTTTGGAGGTCTGTCTTGTCATGTCATGCATGTAGGGACCTGGTCCCTGGCATATTGTATTTTGCTCGACAACGGCATGCAAGCGTCTACCATCTGCAATGAATGTATACGTGTCCGTCGTGTACGAAGAGGAAAAACTTTCTGGCTCGCAGAAGAGTCTCTTTTTCTGGTAACAATCGCATCTACAGCGTTTTCCAGTTTCGCCATACATTTTTGTGCGCTCCGAACCCAATCAGTGCTGAACACTGCGTGACAAGTCATCTACCAAAAGTATGATTGATGGTAAACTGATCGTATATGCGTGTGTGTGCCGATCAAGAGAGGAAAAGAGGAGGATGGGGGAGGGGGGTGAGAAGTATTATGGTTGGCAACTGTCTTCCTCGCCAATGGCATTTCTTTTATCCGCCATCTCTCTTCGCCAAATCCATTGAAAATGGCGAGGTTAATGGCGATGCTATGGAGTGTTGTTGGTTATGTTTTTTTTTCTATTTTTTTTTCTCTTCTCTACTGTGTGTGAGTGCGATTTCGTTTGCTTTTAATCCGAGGTCTCCTCCTTCACGCCTCTCCTCTTCAGCAGTCAGCCATTCACAGCGAGCGTTGTTCGCTGCCATCAGCGTGTGTAGACAAGAGAAAAGGTACAACAACAACTGAGGGATTTTCCTTTTTTTTAAAATTTTGTTTCGTTGCCTCCTCCTCCTCTTCCATGGTGGGACCCAGGCCCTTCTGGCAAAGGCTAGCTGTCAAAGCCCAATAAGCGTCGCATGATAAATGAATTCCCAATTGTAGGAGCGTCTTGTAACGAAACAAAAGCTTGTTTTGCCTTCGTTACTACGCCAATCCTCTCTCAATTTTCGGCGTTTCATTTTTGCTTTGTACACGTTGTCAGCTTTTGTGAAACATGCCATGATTAATGTATTCCCAATAGTGATAAATGGGAGTCTGTCGATGGAAGACCAATCACGGAGCTGACGCCCGAATTTATCTATAAAGCCCATTAAGATGCAACTGGGCTGATGTGGCGCTGGAGGTGGGAGCGCCGTAACGTACGCTGCACTCAGTATATAGCATTATATATAACAATGGGAGCTAGGAGTAGAGCTTAGCTACAGTGTTTGAGACGCATTTTCTTTCGGTTGACCGTAATGCACACGATGTTCAACTCTGATAATTAAAAGAACCTGTTGGGATACTCACTGATTAGGAGTATGGCAGGTAACTTTCAATGTCCAAACCCATGTTTTCTGGTTTAAATAACCAAATACCATAAACACCGGAAAATAAACCTTGTTGGATATTTCACAAATCCTGACATGCTTTGCACATCCATATCGCTCATTTGCAGGAACAAATTCATGAATGTCAGTCATAACTAAAAGGGATGCGATTACATGCAATGAGGAATGGTACAAAAGTATACTCTGAAATGGTAGAGTGGCATGTCTGAGCATGTGAGATAGAGATAGATGATGATACATGCAGCCATAATAACAATGTCGCCGCATTGTTTACAACAGGAATTTTAATTTCAAATGGCTTTCCCAAAAAATCATGATTTGTTTTAAAATTATGACGTTGTTACAGTAAATGAGCTATACGTGATACAAATCAAAATGAACTGTTTGTTCGTATATCGCAGCATGTAACTGATGCATGTCGTAAATGGAAACCTCAAATAATTGGCTTTGAGTCATCAGAGTCAAAAGGTTGCCCACAATGGAAAAAAAATTACTCCCATATGTTTTTTCTTCAAATACTTTTTAAAATTCCAAGTTTGTTTCCCCAATGTAAAATCCGTCATCTAATAAGGGTTCAGCTTTGGTTAAAATTTGAAACTGTCCCGTTTATTTATATATAAAAAAATATTTGAATAAATTTGAAGAAAACCATTCCCTGGCTTCCCTGCGTGGCAATCTTGCATTGCGGGTAGAAAGACGTTTCCCCTGAATTTTTTTTTGTTTTTATAAATAAACGGAAAAATTTAAAACGATAAAAAATAATGCAGACCTTAGCGGCCAAGCAATTCTACCCGAAGAAAATAAATTTAGCAATTATAACAAGTACTTGAAGCAAAAATGTGTAGTTTCTTTGCATGGAGGGCATCCTTTTGGGTCTGGCTTTAGTTACTACATGGCGGAAAATCTTTATGAAATGAATGTTTTATTGATGGGAAATTAAAGGCATTACCAAATGATGTAATCATCTGTATATACAGTAGGTTGTCAAATACACTGAATGTAGTATGTGTCTTTTACAACTATTAAATAACTTCATTTTTATTTTATTTTCCTAAATATCAGATTTTGAGCACTCTTACATTTTATGCGGATGATGTTTGAAATTCAGCTTATCATCTAGGGACACCTTCCAGTTGCAGACATGTCCAATGGAGTAATGGACAATGGTCACTTCCAGCCGGAAAACAAATACGTGGAATATTTGGCGCGTGCAATTGAATTGAAACACAGGAAGGATATAAGTAAAAAAAAAGAGGCTTTTCGGGGGTAAAGACTTTCACGTTTTTACGAGTAAAAGCAGCGTCTCGCAAATAGGTCTTTAGGGTCACCTGGGGCCTTCACGAGCAGATTTTTATGTTCGCCACTACAGGAAACCGAACGAATTTCGACGGCCGTCGCAAAATGCCTTATAAAAGCGTATATAAAACCGTTCGCTACAAGGTTTAAATGTATAAACACTCGGCTAAAGTACACGTTGAAGGCATACATACGTATACACGTACACGTATACAGTATAAATATATAACAAGAGAGGGGAATGTCGTGTTTCGGAGTCCTACTGAATCGTTGATTAGAGGGCGATAAGTGTATTTGATGTTGATTTTAGTTTTATCAGAATCGGGCGCCTTGAAGTTTTCAAATTGAAACATGTCATCGCCAGATAATTAGCAATTATAGTAAAATGCCCACCTTACATTTAGACCTTCAAATATTGACAGTGGATAAACGCGAGATAAGAGTTCCCTTTGATGCAACCGTCGCCTTTGCGTAATTCACCGATAACGACGTCAAAACCCACAATAATGCGACTACCACTCAATGAGTTCACTCAGATAACGATAGAAAAATTATTGATTTTTCCTTATATAAACTGTGCCTAATGTCAAATCTATCGAACACGCTTTCTATCAAATATATATATATATATGCACTTAACATCACATATATACCGGCAAACCAGGGTCACATCACCAAAGACTACCGGTTTCGATAGCTGAAAAAAAAATCGAGTGGATTTAAATGATAATTAAAGGATGCCATATCCCACATTGCTACCATTGTCATTTCGCCCATTCCCCCCCCCCCCCATATGTGTTTACAAAACACAGTTCTCATTGAAAACCTTCACGCTTTGGTTGTTTAAATATACATAAATTTAATTTTTTTTAAAGTGCAGTAAGGAAACGATGTAAATATTGAGTTTTTAAACTACCTGGGCAAATATGGACATGAATGGACATATACGTGTATGGTTGCCAATTTCTTGTTTAACAATATATGGAATAAATTGTATATGACCATACAGCTGTGACATGTAGCTGAAATTAAAATTGGTCGAATTTCTATAAATCTCCAAGATAAACGTCAATATTTGCATTTCAATATACACTTACCTAACCTAACCCAAATTCTTAACATGCTCAAAAAGATAGTTTACATGGCCTAAACCCGCTCGCTAGCCATATGTTCGTAATAAAAAATACTGTACCAAGTAGGCCTACATCAACGTAATTTACGCATTTTGGGGTTTGGAATAAATTTAGCACACGCCTTTGCTTGGAATTTTGTTGAATTTTTTACTGTAAACCTTAAAAGTATCAACCGGCATATATCCACGTAGGAGGTGATAAAAAGCAGATGGCGATCGTTTGTCGTCACCGATGGTCAGTGAAAAAGCGCAATAAGCAAAGGTCATCCGCGGGATTAACTTGCACCCGAAGCAAGGCGAGTGAGTGTTTCAGGGTTTGGTGAATATTGGCTACCGCAATGTTTGTCTTTATGGGGGCACAATATGAAATAGGTTGTCATCACGATGCTTGTTTAGGCCGATGAGGAGAGGGACACTTAAGCAGCGCCAGGCTTTTTATGGCCCGCCATGAATGACCATGATTGGTGCCATGTGCCACGCATTTGTCCGATATGGCAACACTAGGATATGATAAGAGTGGGTCATAAACAGGTAGCCTGGCCAGCTAAGCGTCTCGCACCATCAGCGCCCGACGTGTTTATCCTCCTCCTCCTCCTCTTCATCGCTTCAAGAAGCCATATAATCATAGATTTTTGGGGGGTGTTAATAAGTGTACATACACCGTGCGACGCTCGCGGACATATGCCACCGAAAGTGTGATCGCTACAACGTAGATGCGCTAATGAAATCATCCCCCCCCCTCTCCTCCGCTCTTTAAGCAAACACAATGGTGATGGATGCGGCGGCGGTCATGGACAATCATTTCCACCAAATATGTTGAAATACGTCATCTGATTCGACATTCGTCAACAACCAGAATTTGAGGTTATGAGCGAGGACAATTCTCCGAACAGGGATGTGGGCTTGCTGGTCTTATATATAAGTAGACACACACACACAATATTTCATAATGTCATAAATCATTGTTCTAAGATGCAAACGGTCCAACTCCATTTTCGAAAAGAAAAAAGTTTTTTTAACAACCTATCACATTGGCTAATGCCCATATCTAGCACAAATGAGCCACTCATTCATGAAACGAAGAATGCTTATGTGAAGAATATTGAAAACAGTGGGTCTTTCCAACAATGCCATTCGTAGCAAACAAATTGTGATCCCTTTGTTGAGTGGTTTTATGAACAACAAATCTTAAATATATTTATGTTAAATTCTGACATGTACATGTAAGTCTATGAATATGTCTAATAATTTTAAATAAATAACATTTTTATCTATAGTAGAAAGAGTAAGATAAATTTAAAGAACAAAATGGACTTGTAGGACATAGGAACAATAATTATGTGATAATTAATGTCATAATTGTGTAATAACTAAACATTAAGTACGTAATCTGGAAACAAGGCATGTTCTTGTCATGCACTGTAGATGTTACATACATGGTAGACAAACCATCTTAGACCAACGAAATCTGTCGTTCGCATGATTCTTCACACGATGACTACATAGAGGACGAATAAAGGCACGAAAGCACTGCTTAAATGTTAGCAAAAAGCTATCATATTGAAAAATAAGTTCAATTTTTTTTATTCGTTTAAATTAATTTAGTTTCATTTTATTCGATGACATCTTCCCCATTTGCCACATGGAAAACTCGCAAATTCTCACGCATGCGTGCTTATCTCGCGTGGACAGCTGAGTATCCAGAGTCATCATCAAGTATGACCTTCATCCAATGGACACTTTTGACATTCGCTTAGTTCGCTATGAATCGCATTTGACAATAGATGAAATTCGATTCCAACTTAGTACGAGTGATTAATATTATCGCAACGGTACAAATTTACTATCACGTTACTAGCCCATGGCCAAGATCACGATCACCATCACAAAAAAATGTCCAAAAATAAGATGTCCAGTCGCACGCAGCTGCTTGTCAGGAGTTTTGAAGGCCCCCCCTAGAAGGCAGGTCAATGCAGGGTCATCCAGCACGACCTCGCCATCGAAAATTTGATAAATTTATCGTTAGGTCTGCAGCGACGAAACTGATTGCATATATTAATGAATTGTTCAAATTTTCGATATACTGCATTTTCGATCAGCTGCATCCCGTTTTTCATCAGAGCCAGACATTCGATGACACGCAGGTGGATTTTCGGACATGTGCGTGTTTTTATGGGATAAAATAGGTTATTTTCGAGAGATTGGAGATATCTGGTCAAGATTAGGGGAATACAGGTGATTTTGTTGAGATAATGGGGAACGAGCGAAGAACCTGCGATATAGACACACAAGAGGAGGAGGAGGAGGAAAGAAAGAAAGGGTGTTGTCCAAATCTACATCAATTCATCGCGCGTTTATAGCAATGCCTCCTCCTGCTAGCTGTTTTGACATATCTTGAAACATTTCATGGTCGATTTGTGGCGGGCCACTTTGCATCTTAATTGCTAATTACAGGTTTGAAAACTGTGTCACGCCATTAAACTAACAATTGAAATCCATAATAGAGATTAGAGCCTTTTGTTTAATGGAAACGTTATACGGTAGTTTTATCGATTCTTATCGAATATTTGTAAGGAAATATTAACGCTGGTCACGTATCGAAAATGTCTAGCAACGAACATTAGATTTGACACAAGATGGCCGCTTGCTTTTTCTTTCTCCCTCATTTCCTCACGGATATGGGACGTTGTAAAATATTAATGTTTATAAGTTATGACAACCGTGTTGACATAAAAATGCCACGCACGATAAGCTATGAAATTTTCTTGTAAGGCAGAATTTTACTGCAACACATATTGGCGATAAAGTGGACATTTCTAGAGAAGTAATCACTAAATGTGACAATTTCAAAACGAGTAAATGCTCGTGTTGCAAATACTACCAAGAACATGTTACGTGCATTATATACATTCGTTTTTGGCACGATAACACGCCTAGCTATCATCGACTTGACAAGTGTTTAACTTTGTTTGAAAACATGTTCAAGACTGCCGTAACATGCTTATGACATTGGCCGATGAATTCCAGTCCTTTTGAAAAATTAATATAACCTATATAAAATGACATCAAAACTGCTATGATCCTATTTACAACGCGATCGAAATGATAGCGTATAAAACGTATTAGGAAAAGTTGCATGCCCACTTTGCAAAACAAAACAAAAAAATACATTTTTGTTTCAAATATTTACTATAATTGATAAGTTTTGTGTGTGCGTGTAGAATTGGTCGTCCACTAGGGTATGCTTTATTTTTTTTAAATTTGAAAATGTCCCGTTTATTTATAAAAAAAATTGAATCAATTTTAAAAAGACCATTATGGGATCTCCTGAAATATGTTTCCCTGCAGCACCCGCAAATCCTGCATGCTAACGTTTCATTTTATTTTAAATAAATAAACGCAAAATGTTCAAATTAGAAAAAAAATTAACGCAGACCCTTACGGACGACCAATTCTACGAGGATAAAAATAAATTCAACAATTAGCACAAGAATTAAGCAGAAATGTGTAATTTGAAGGGTAGACAAGAACCTTTTCAGACTGAGAAATGAGAAGCAGCAGCATTATAGGGGCCTGAGAGAGTGCTATAGCTAAGATACGTGTATAGGCGTCAATTTTAACAGAAACTCCTTTTAAGTAAGCCTCAATCGTGTCAGATTAAGTCAACATGCTACAGGCACCTCGTATGCTAATTGGATTTCATTTGCATACAAATTGCTCCGTTTTAATTGAAGCAAAGCTACACGAGTAATGCTCTCGAAAGCAGTGCAGCGACGCAAATTAAAAGAGATGCATTACCATTCTCGCAAAACAGCTTGATTTTTAGGAAGAAACAACGAAGGAAGGAGAGAGACTTACACAAGGGGCTTAATCGTGTAAAAATGTCTAAGCATAGCAAAATAGTACGTGTACTTGCATGAAAAGCCTCTCGTCGACTGCTCTCATGTGTACACGTACAACTTACATACTATAATAGTACGGTAAAAACGAACACACGCTTTTACACACTCGCGCTGAATCATTAAGTGGTGTAATTAGTGCTCAGGCTAATTTGCCCTAATTAGCTCCAGTGGATGGATCCATCTAGAAAACGACTATAATCTGCGCTTACAACAAGAGACCTCCATGCACTTCATCGATGTCTCTATACGTGGCTTAAGATTGTCGTCAAAAAAACCAAAAAAAAAAAAACCCCCAACCCAACACAACAGCTACACCAGTTGATAATTATGAAAACGAAGCACACTTTCTTCGAGAGATTTATCGTGCAAAAACTGGCCAGGATTGTACGGGCTTTTGCCATTTTTCTCAATGTCAATCTTTCGATGCTTTAGGTATCTTTTTAACTGATTATGGGCGTGGAAGAAAAGATGACGAAATAAGGGATATTGTTCGGGACTGTATACGTGAAAGATCATATTTTTCTTTCATCTTTTCTCGTGGATGTGCTTCAGCTTTAGTCCGATAAAATATCCCTAGACTTTCTCAGCTTTTACAGGTTATAAGTTGTATTGGCTCCCTGACCTGCAGGGTTCCCCATCGAGCAATAATAAATGAAAATAATCTGCTTTCAAATGTAAACCCTGGTCACACATCAGTACATAGTATATACTTATTATATAGTGATCTTTTAAGATCACTGACATCGGTAGGCTAAGTGAAATCTCTGTGATCATTTTTTTAGTGGTATCACTATATACTGTAGAATGACCGTGTTTTTTTTGGGGCTACTGATATCAGTATACTTAGTAATATCATTAACGTTTTACTAATATCACTACATAGCAGTATATTTTTGCTGATATACATGTAATACTGATATTTCCACAATGACTTGGGATAACAAATTATTGAATTGGTAGATTAATAAATACATCACACAGCATCAAATTATCCAACAGTGTAATTCTTAAATTTGGCTGCATAAAACGATATTCAAATTCCCCTCAATCAATTAGATGCTTCGAAATTATATTCAATTCGAATGAACTCAGTATCCTTCTGTCAGCATAGATCTTTAGGTAATCCATCAACCCATGTTATCATATTTTTTTAAATTTCGCTAACTTTCAACATGGTCGTAATTATTACATTAAAGATAGCAGATTTCTCATTTATCTCACCATCTAATATCTACCTCTTCTCAGTTCCCTAACACTAAGTTACTTATAAATCACTGCATACATTGTACATGTCATAATCGACGTAAGCTTTCCCAGGTTTCCCAGTTCAGTTACAAATCCTCTGACTTTCCCAGGTTTCCCACCAGATTCTAGTGGGGACCCAATAATTTCATTCTTAGCGGACACCCTGTACGTGACTATCAGAATCTTGTCTACCCTAAAAATACGTCCCCAAAAATTGCTGCGTCTGAACAGTGCGTGGAACGGTGACGCCATTTTTCAAACATGGCGCCTAATGGGTGACAAATTGAGTTCTGCGGAAGCCCCCGCTGACCACAGGGTGTCTGTGACCGTCGTTGTGACTTGTGGGGTGGCCCCCATGCAAGGTCCATTGTCCCGTGCATCTGTCCGTTTACACAACTGGGCAAACCCGCTGTTTCATGGCCGTCAACTGCACTCCTTGTTCACTTTTTAATTCCCGTTCAGTCAAATAAATCGAGCGTGTAGCACGACCAATGACATTAGCGCTGAGTGACACGTACCAAACTTTTGCTTAGGGCTGTTGGGGCACTAGGGGGACGCTTGCCTACAATGGCACCCAAACGTGAAATCAATATTTTAGTCCTGGACCAAACCGCACAGACGTCTGTCTCAAACTTAACATAATTGTTGTCATCGAGTTTGTCAACCGAGTTGTTTCGAATAGGTCACCAAATACGTCTCAACTACACGTACACTAACACTCGCACTCGCGCAATACTTTTGGTTTAGTTTTCAATTTGTGGAACGCTAAATCAAATCTACGAAGTATTGCTTTTCACTAAATCATTTCTTTGTTTCTGAATTAGCTTATAAAAACAAATGTTACAAATCCGTTAAGCAATTTGATTTTTAAACAAAATAAGTTTTACTTGAAAACTAACACCACATTCAGTAATGTCTTATACTTGTATTTTATTCTGCCTGGTTATTGTGTAAGTGTTGTTGTACAACCATCAATTGACATTTTCCTTCTAGCGGAATAAAGTTATATTATTATTATAATTATTATTGCGATTAATGTAAAAAAGGCGTCTTGTGAGTTCGACGCCTCAATGAGCTTGGATTAGAAATGTTACTGTGGACATGCTACGCCATATTATTCGTGCTAATGTCGTCACGTTACTTTACAACCAAATATTGTTACAGGAGGACACTCTGTTAGACGCTCTTTTAAGTATTTTTACATTCAAACTTGGCACTCATCTTATAATGGATGATGAAAGGACTGAAATGGATTATGGGATTGACATCGTTTCTGGTACGCCCCCCTACGGCATTAAGATAAATTATAAGGCTTAGGCTGCTTCCCATTCGTCTTATCCATAAAAATGCAAGTACCCTTAAGTTCCAAACACACACAAAAAATGCAAAGATTGTGTAATTTTTCAGCAAAAGCAGCCGTGGTGGAAATCCATTCAGACAACTTGGGTCATTTTTTTTAAAAGTTGCACCTTTTCTAAAAGATATCGCAACGAGTGAAGTTCGCCTAAGTCGTCCTCCTACATGGAATGTTTCCTATTGACAATGGAGTAATGGGCCCACACACACTGACCAGACTGACCCCTCAGTCTCTCTCTTTTCTTCTCGCAGTCATTAGCCGTGGCTTTAATGACACGCGGGGGGATATTAAAACGGCCATTTTACCACACCAATGGCCTTCTCACTTCGGGCTATTTGTTTTAAGAACCACTTGACCATGCAAAGTGGACAGTTTATGTCCCGCGACCATGTCACCGGACATTCGTAGTGACCCGAACAACTCGTGTTCCAACTGATAATAGCTTCGTGTAGTTTTTTTTTCTAAATTGGTCTTGTAAATCACCTGAGCAGTTGAAAAAAAATCACCGTGCTCGACTAATGTGATGAAAATTCGGAGTTTAAAACCTATATGGCTATTTAATTAAAATGTGAACTTGTATGCCAGTTAAGATGGCGCCTGAGATACACGAGTGCGGTTAGGATTGCAGCTTAGAATAAAACACAAAGGAAATAATTACATTATTGCGAAGTCTATGTACATATTCTGCATGATGTTTGGTGACAAACGTAGTTGATAATATCAATTCGTCCTTGTTAGCACCTTCATTTATAGGAAGGATTTTTTTATTTGGAAGAAACCAAACTATACTTTTAAGTAATGTAAGAGTTTAAGATCCTGAGTATGCATCTTGGTCTGAGTATGACCACCGATGCACTAAATAGTGGCCTACGTCAATATGATAGTTCATTTTTTTGTGAATTTGCAGCTTAAATACTTGTTGAAGAAAACGTCTCAAAAGAACGTTGCGTCCAGTAAACAACGACGTCGTCGAATGACGTCAATTTTTTGTTAAAAAACTAGCAATGTTAATTTTGAATTGTAAGTTCAGACGTTAAACGCCTCAAAAAGACGTCATTTATGTGGTTACTTTTATCAGGCGTTTAACAAAATGGAGATAAATTAGGATTGCTGAGAGTTTCACTGGGTGCATTTCTGAAACATGTTCAGAAGAACGACTTCAGATTTCATAATCCGATTGTCTTAACGGCAGTTATCTGAAACAATCTTTAAGTTCGATGCAAAAAAAAATGCTTCATATAATTACCAGTTCTGAATAGATTTGACTTTTTAACCTTGTAGACAGAGGCAGACAAGCATGAAGGTGGGTATAGGCCACCACAATCAAGTACATGAATGTTTTTTCCTTATACCCTGGGCACACCAGACGCGAAACTAGTTAGGGAACGCTGACAAAAGAAAAGGAGGCTGGGCACACCTCATCCACGTTATGCTCAGTGCATCATGGG
>JAQIXS010005250.1:0-13076 GCA_034700785.1 Rossiulus vilnensis
GCAATTATGCTCGATTCCAGGTGAAAATGTAGTTTTCGTAAAAACAAGACACACGCTGTAGAAATAAGCAACGTCAGATACGTATATATATACACATATTAAGGCGTTTTGAAACATTAATATTTAATTACCTTTCTGTCCTTTTAACTTGGTAATTCACAAAATTGTTTTGTAACGGTGATAATCGGATGATTTATTATAATCGAAACTAGGTTTGTTGTAAATTCTTATTAATGTAGCGGTAACTTCCCTCGTCAAAACAGTTTTTTAATTCTGCAAAAACAAGAAAATTCTAGCTTAAAGGAACAGTGATTTAGTAAAATGATAAATACACAATATAAATCTTAATGATTTATAAAATAGCTATGAACAAATTCTGGCAAGCGGTTAATTAATAAGCAAAACAGAAAACATGTCTACTAGGGTGATACGCAAACTACTTTAGAATTTCAAGGCACCAATAATTCAGATGTTGTTAATATTTCTAAAGATGACTGAATGAAAATCGTTTTCAAATCCTTAATAAGTTAATCTCCACTTATCGATTTAGCACCTCATAAATCATAGTATACTGAGAAAAGCTGTTAATGTAAGAATATTGATCAAATAAGCATTGAATTACCGTAATTCTTGAGGCACCTTGTTCGAAGGCCCGGGCTGATTGGTCCAATTCAAATTGTGCCATTTTATAGTTTTAAAATGATTAACCATGATATCATTGTAATCAACACTTTTGCCACCTGCTTTGCTAGTTTCTATACATTTAGAATCCTCGATCGCTTTGCTGAAGATATTAATAGTTTAAAAGTATTTGCTAATCCTATCTCGACCTCAACCTACCACCCTCATGTCATGATTGTATAATCTGCCTCGCTGAACGTCACATTGACAACATCCACACCGACCTCGCTGAATTGGCCACCTGCTCATTTCGTTAAGACTACATTTCTCACAATTGAGGTCCTTATACCATTGCTGTGACACCCTTCACCATCTATGGACCATCTTGGATCTTTGTTTAATTCTTGCCAGCCTAGATACAGTATCTCAGTAACAGTATTGTCCAGCTAATTTTCGTGGTTAGTCTTTAGATCATGCGCAGAAACAAGAACTTAAACGAACAGTAGTTTTTATTTTCATCGTAATCAACGCATTTGTCTTACATGTGCAGTGTGTATGAAACTCGTAAAATCCTTGAAAAAAGTAGTTTAAAAATTAAGTCTAAAAATGACTGTTGTTAGTTATTTCACAGCAATTCCACTGACGTGCGGCGCAGTCAATGCATTCCAGACAGTAGATGGAGCATAGAAACGATCGACGCTCCTCTTGATGATATAGAAACCGGCGCCGACCACGGATTCTTCGAAATCATTGGTGATCTTGCAGCCGCCGTAGTTACATGTAGCTCTCTTAAATGCACTTACAATCGACTGCCAATTGCGTAGCGGGCCAGGTTGGTCGTGGATGTGCTCCATGAAGTAGAACCTGCCACCCTGCAAAATCAAAACTTCTCAATACATGACAGGAATGATATCAATAAGAAGCTATTGGAGAGCCTTTGACTTACCGGAACCAGAACTCGTTTGATTTCTTGCAAAGCCTCGTCCGGATTCTTGACCTTGCAGAGAGTTCTGGTAGCGATGACCACGTCCACAGAATTGGCGTCGACACCCCTCAGGTTCTCTCCATTGCTCATCACGAACTTCTGCAGTCGCATATTCCGGTTGAATTCGTAATTCGTACTCGCGAAATAGTTTGGGAAGTTTGAGTCCTGGGCCACGGCGATGAGGTGGGCGTTCCGGGGATAATACTGGAAGTTGGACCAGGGTCTGCTCCCGATCTCCAGGATCCGGATCTCATCGGGTCGCACGTTAGGGTCCTCAGACTTTACCGTGGCCAGGTCTGAGAGTAGCTCGCGTTGCTTCTCCAGCAAGAAGGACTCTCGAAAGGTGTTCTTCCTGAACAGGTTTGAAGCTAAAAATGAAATCCTGTGAATGCGGGAGAAGATGGTATAACAAAAAAAATATTAACATGAGAAGATTAACCCGTAACCCTGCAGATAACGAAGTACCGAAAATAGTTCCTACCTATCAAAAATATTCATGTTGAAAACGTCAAGTGGAATTGATGGATTCACTCATTTTATAGAAAACCTCAAGAATTCTGAAGTTGCGATAAAATGCGTGCGATTTCGATAATTTTAATTGGTTAAATGCGAATTGCAAATTGAGCTGCATGTAAATATATGCAAAATACGTTTTCATGGAATTTACAGAGTTGTTTAGTGAAATTTTTGTAGTTGACAGGGTTTCCGCAAAACCTGGGAAACCACTGGGAATTTAGAAAATGTCTTCAAACAAATTCCAGGAGGTCTTTTATGCACTGCACATTCACGCTAAGCAAATCTGAAATTGCGCCTAATTTTACGCAATTGCAGATTCGCCAAATTTTTCAAGTAAGCCTAACAAAAAAAAGTACATAAATAAATACAACGATGAAGTCCTACTCAGTCAAAATTTTAGCTGTTGATTAACGCTTCGGCGGCCTTACTAAACAATTAGAAATGTGGGTCCAAGTATTTCATAGTCTAAACATTGTTTCTACTTGCTTTTAATATAAAACGATTATTTTCTAAAATTTTAACAACTATCTCTAATTCAAAACATCAATCGGCTTTACAAAACACTACATGTATATACCATGCCTTGCTGACCTTTGTTTGATTTTTAAAGCAACATTAAAATTGAACTGAAAAAGTACATAACAGTAGTTTGATTATTCAGAACAACTTCAAAATCAATTGCACAGTTATAGTATGAAACAGTCAAATTTAATTATTAAATGACTTTTCGTTTCTTATCAGACTTTTAAGCAACGTTAAAATACATCTACTTGACTTTCAATCAATCATATTTTTAAACGTTAAAAGAACATAATTCGACTTTTTTAAACGACAGCTGCAAAATCAAATGTTCGATGCATTTTTTTTAAAAAAAAACTTTATTTTTCGTAAAACGTAAAGCAAGAGTAAACCCATTTTAAAACTGAATATAAGTCCACGTTGGTACTATTTTTGTTTTAGTGACACGATGTAATGCTTGATAAGAGTTGTTGAAGAAGCCAGCTGCTGGTCAATCTTTTGACAATGTCCCTGGTCATATGACAGCCATCGCAAACATGGGACCAAATGGTGTTCACCAGTGTCTGCAACTGATGGTAGCCAGACTCTGGGCCTAAGATGACGAGCTCCAAGAAAAAAAAGATATTTTCATCAAAACATTTTGCAAAACATGCACAAACATGTTTCATGACATACTTGACGGACGGCCCCTGGACAAAGCTAAAATTCGGATCCACCCTGCTCCATTAATGCACCCTACCATCATTAATGGAACAGGCCAAATTGTTGATTCACATCTAAACCTGACCATTGATATTTCGATTCGCACTCTAACGTAGCAAGTGTGTGCCATGTCCCGAAAGTCCTCTCGAACTTCTTGCAGGAGATTCTCACTTGGCCCAGGGCTCGTTTGATTTCCTGTAGGATCTTGACCTCGCCCCTCTCGTGGTGATGACTACTTCCAGCGACTTCTGGAAGTCGTGCAATTCGGCGAACAGCTCGCACTGGACTGGACTGGAGTTTTTTTTTGTCATCCATGAATTTCTGAAAGTTTAATTACTGGTAAGATGGACGTTTATCTTATTAACAGAGTTGCTTTTAATTATATTTTCATCCCGTTCAAGGTGAATGCATGTATTTAAAAATATGAATGCCAAATGGGACGATCATTTATACACTTTAGATGAGGGCGATATTGTTTCGGCTTCTGAACTGATTGCGCTCCGTCTCTACAGGGTGTCCTTCAGGGGCTTAACTTAGTTTTCCATTTTGATACGCGTATGACGTAATCTATAGCTAAATTAGTGAAGGGTGCCAAACCGTGAAGTATTAAGCGCCACCACACCCATAACATACGTTTTTCAGCTTAAAACATGTAGGGTCCATTCCCCACCTGCTACGTAAGGTATTGAGGAAGCAATTGGGACACTACCTGACCTTCCGGATTGAAAATTGTCTTCGCCTCTGGAAAAAAAATCAACTACATATGGATATTTGCTCTAAGCTCCTTGGTGAATTCTTCAACTACCTCGTGTTGGTTGGTCTTCAGATCATGCACAGAACCAAAAGAATGTAAACATGCAAGTCCGAAGAGTAGTTTTATTGTCATCATAGCTGTGTGTTTGAAACGCGTAAAATCGTTTAAAATGAGTCTTAAAAAAATCGTTTAAAATTAAATCGTAAAATTTCAGTAGTAAGACAGGGTATTGCAAGTTGGCGATTTCACAGCAACTCCACTGACGTGTGGCGCATACACGACATCCCAAAATGTGGACGGAGCATAGAAACGATGGACGCTCTTGGTGACGATGGAGAAGCCGGCGTGGACAACGGCAGCTTCGAAATCACAAGTGAGATTGCAGCCGCCGTAAAAACGTCTCCTCAATGGATTTAACAACGATTGCAAAATACGTAACAAACTTCCAGGTTTGTCATGAATGTGCTCCATGAAGTAGTACCTGCCACCCTGCAAGAATGTTAAGACATTGGGTAAAAACAGATAGTTGGTGAAAGCGATTGGAACTTGACAAGTCTGATCTTCAGATTTGCTGCCGACTTGCGATTACAATATGTAATCATTCTCAATCTGGTGCTTATGAATTGAAAATCATGGAAGAAGTGTTGTTGGGGAACCCCTGACTCACCGGAATCAGAACCCGTTTGATTTCCTGCAAAGCCATGGTCGCATTGACCCTACAGAGCGCTCTGGTAGCGATGACCACGTCCACAGATCCGGACTCGACTTCCGACAGGTTCTCTCCATCGCCCAACACGAACTGCTCCAGCTTCAGATTCCGGTTGATGTTGTCTAACGTAGACTCTAAAAACTCTGGGAAGTCCCGACCCGTGTCCACGGCGATGAGGTGGGCGTTCTGGGGATAAAACTGGAGGTTGGCCCAGGGTCTAGCCCCGATCTCCAGGATCCGGATGTTATCGGCTAGTAGGGCAGAGTCCTGGGACCTTATCGTGTCCAGGTCCGAGAGCAGATCACATTGCCTGGTCAGGAAGAAGCTCTCGCGGACTCTGTCCGTGTACCGGTCTTGATTCATCAAAGCTAACCTGTTAATAACAGAATTATAGGCCTATCAAAAGAAAATAGCAAAAATCACGTGAATTAGCTCCTACCTATCGAAAGACATGTTGGAAATGACAACAGGTATTGATGGATTCGCTCGTTTTATAGAAAGCATCAAACATTCTGAAGTGGCGCCAAAATGTGCACAATTTCAAGAATTTTAATTGGTTAAAAGCGAATTGGATATTGAGCTTAGTATACGTTTTGGCGGAATTTGCGGGTTTGTTTAGAGAAATTCTTGCAGTTGACAACTTGGCAGCTTGGTGCGAATTCGATTCGCTGAATTAATGTAAACCCATGGCTATCTCAGCTTAGCTGCTAACCCGCTGTAGTGCAAAGCTTTTCTTTGGTTAAGTAGGTTGTATTCGGTTTTGCTTGATTTTTGTTGGTGCAACCGGCCCTTAATCATGATAAATTTTAATCTATAATTGACGTAGAGCTTTAATTGAAGCGCATTCATCAGTGAATATGACATTCACTGTATGTGGCACTATGAAAATTACATTAATTAATGAAGTAAATTTAGGAAAAATTTAAGGGCTTATTTACGAAACCTATACTGTGTTGTAATTAAACTAAACTTGAGGTGAAGGTTCTGGATATATTATGCAGGCTGCAACTTACTATATGTATGTATTGGAAGGAAAGAGCAAGGTATTGTATTATTTATGCACTACATTATAGACATACGATATTCAGACCTAACAGTACTACGTAAAAATATGAGATACTGTATCATTATACCTAGTCAATTTGAAACTATCAGATTAGGTGCAAAAGACAGATTCAAAGAACGAACAAGAAGTTTATTTTCATCGTCATAGCTGACGTATTTGTCTTACATGTGCAATGGATATGTAACGAGTAAAATCTTGTAAAATTCGTCTTAAAAAATGGTTTAAAATTAATCAGTGCCTAACACTGTAATTTGGCCTTTTCACAGCAAATCCAGCGATGTGGGATCCAAACAAGAATTCCCAAAATCTCGTTGGTGCAACGAAACGCTCTGTCCTCATCCACCTCGACCCGGTGTTGAAGCCAGCCTCTACAAGGGCTTCTTCGAAGTCAAAGGTCAGGTCGTGGCCGCCGATAATGTATTCCCAAATTGGATTAAACAGCATCTGCAAGAAGCGTCGAAAACTTCCAAACGGGTGAGGCTCGTACTCGATGAAGTAATAAATGCCACCCTGCAAAAATCAAGAAATTTTAGTAGGATTTCGTAGCAAAAAAAAAAACCCAAAAACTTGTCAGCTGCACCAATGATTTCAGAAACTATCATTAAGGAGAACTGTTGGAATATTAATTGGCATAATATGAAGTTATTGCGATGCTAAAACTCGTCAAAATGATGAAAAATTGCGAAACGTTTCTCAATTTTTTCACTAAAAACATGTTTGCCATTTAGGGTTATCAGATTTAAAAGTAACTTTTCTGACTTATCCTGACTTTTTTGGTCATTTTTCGACTAAATTCCCTGACCAACCTCACGAGTGATGCAAAATAATGGCATTCAAATGCTGTGGTATATGTTTTTGAAAGTTAACTAATAACTAAATAGAAATACCGAGTCCTTTTCCTATCAAGACTATTTTCTTACATGTAACTAACCTAAAAGAAACCCCCAACTGCAGTGTACGATTAGGTCCATTGTGGGTGAACCCCTGACTTACCATGGCCAAAACCCTGCGGATTTCTCTCAGAGCCTCCGTGATATCATCGACCTCACAGAGCGTGCCAATGGTGATGACCACGTCGACGGTTCCTTCCCTGACCATTCTGAGGTCCTGACCATCGTCCAGAAAAGCATTATCCAGGATGATACCCCGATTCGTTGCCCGGAGAAACTGTCGGAATTCCTGGTCGTCGTCCTGGACCACAGCGACAAGGTGTACTTTGCCCCGGGGGTAAAACTGGAAACTGTCCCATGGTCTGGATCCGATCTCCAGGATACGGATCCTGCCATCAGCTAGCAGTCTAGGGTCCCTAGAAGTTCTGTTTACCAGATCTGAGAGCAGATCACGTCGGTTTGTTAGCATGAAGGTCTGGTTAGGTGCATTGGAGAACAGGTTTAAAAACCACCGAATGAACCTGGGTAACAGGTTTAAAAACCACCGAATGAACCTGGGTAACAGGTTTAAAAACCACCGAATGAAACGGGGAATGGCGAGTATGAGAAGATGATGCGTGTTGGCAAAATACATCAACAAAAGGAGATAGGTCACGATTATGAAGGTTACAACCACGACGTAGCGAAAAAACATGCGCAGTAACTTGTACACGAAGTCCTCAAAATGTTCAGCCAAGACGTGAGCCATGATGGAAGTGACAGCGGGGATTGACCGATTCGCTCTCTTTATAGAGAGCTTCAGGAATTCCGAAATTGCGCTTAACCTCAAGAATTTCAGTAGGTTTAATGCGAATCTGGAATTGCGATAAATTGCGTGAAATTTTTGCAGTTGGCCTCCAAGTAATAAAAACCATGTAGTCTTACTCAGATTTGTAGTTGTTGGTGAACGTTACCCGATCATTACTAATGCCATTACCTGAGAATGTCAACGCTCATGATAATGTAAATAAAGTAAGCTGTAATTGAATGTTTGCCAGTAATGATGGGAATTTAACATGATCGTGTACTGCCGATCTTACACGATCATAGGCATGTCATTAGCAGAAAGTGATGATCGTCTAAGTTTAAATGAAATGGAATGATAGTCAGTAATGACGCGAATTTAACATGGTCGTCTATGACTGGTAAGTAATGATGGAGAAATGATGGTTGGCAATGTCTATAGCGGACCTTACACGATCATTACTTTCTTCTAATGACATTACTAAGGTTAACTGAAATAAAATGTTTTCCATTAATGACAGGAATTCAACAAGATCGTGTATGGCTGACAATTTATTATGGAGTAATGACTGTTGGTTAGGTTACGACTAATGATATCATTAGTAATGATCGTGTAAGGTCCGCTATTGATTAACTCTTGGGCAGCGGGCAGATTTTTTAACCATGACAATCGAGTATGGGTCAAAGCATTCCATATTCAAAACAGGTTGTTTCTGCATGCCTTTATTGTAAATTTTTTTCCAAATTTGTAATAATGAATGTTTTTTCCCCTAAATTTTTGAAGGGAGGGAGGGAGGGGGGAAGAAATCTGAGGTCTGGCAATTTGGCGAAAAGTTCTTTTAAATTTGTCCACGTTGGCGTGATAGCTCCTGACTGTCCTCACGAAAAATGCCCACAATGCTATGTTTATTTGTATAGGAATAGGATGAATTTTGGACAAATCTACAACAACAAAAAAGCCTGTTGTTTTATTTGTACAATATTGTCGCCTTTTTTAACTTAAATACAAACGTTAATCATAATGTTGATAAAATTGATATCGAGCTGCCAAATGATGTTAATTTTTCAGTGAATATGACCTTGTCTTCTTTCCTAGTTCTTAATATACTGCAAATTATATCAATTAATGAAGTAAATTAAGGTTTTTTTTATGTACTCTAATGAATGATTTTGGATAACTATGCAGGCTGCATACAGTAAGCATGTTTTGGTAACAACTCTGCCTAAAAATACCCAAAATTAATTAGATTGTAGTTATCATATAGCTATAAGCTTTCTTTTAATTCTTCATCAATTCGACGAATTTTATCCTGACAATTAATTCATTAGCGAAGATGTGAGCTCTCTTTTCGTGTAGTGTCACATTTTTACACCACACTTCCACTTATATTCTTACTTGAAATTGAGTAATTATCGGATCACTCATCAGTACTTAAATTATTGACATCTCCATACATTGTAGTCAAAAGACAGTTATACAATACTATGCAAAAAATTACCGATTTGCATTATGTAATTAAAAACGGGGGAACACCCGAAGATATCGTGTCCCTCAAAAAATAATCTGCAGTTTGGAGAATGTCTGCAGAAGTACTTGCTAAGTCATACTTCAAATCATCTAGCTAGTTATATTTGTAGCTATGGAATCTTCAGATTATGTGCAAAGAAAAATTTAAAAGAAACAAAGTTTATTTTCAACATCATAGCTGACAATATGAAACAAGTAAAATCTTTTAAAACTTCGTCTTTAAAAAGTTTAAAATTAGTTTTAAAACTACAGTACTAAAGCAGGATACTGTAAGATGATGATTTCACAGCAGATCCACTAATGTGAGACGCAAACAGGTACTCCCCAATATTCCCGGATACACTGAAACGCAATCTGCTCATTCGATTAACTACGGTGTCTCTTAAGCCAGCTTCGAGAAGGGCAGCTTCGAAGTCAAAGGTCAGGTCGAAGCCAAGGAATAAATGTTTCCAAACTGGATTGAACAGCTCCTGGAAGAAACGTCGCCAAGTTCCAGGCTGGTCAGGTTCGTGCTCTGTGAAGTAGTACACGCCACCCTGAAAAAATACATTTTTTTAAAAAAAAACAAAGCATTCCGAAAACTTTCAGTTGCACGATGAATGATTTCATAAGTTATCAGTTGGAAGAACTTTTAGAATATTAGTTGAGGCATGCTATGGAGTTATTGTCATGCTAAAATTCGTCAAACTAATGTTCAAATTTAAATTTTATTTCAAACTAGTATTCCTTAGAGGCTTAGACCTACACAGTTTTTACGAAACAAAAGCAAAATTTAAAACTAAATATACTTAAAACAAAAGTTTGGAATAATCTTAGCCTGGTTTTGGCCGAACTGAGCTCTCAAATGACAAATTCAAGAATATTTTAACCCATTTTTAGTTGCTAATTCCTATGGAACATACTGTACATGTTTATAATGCACAGAATGTTGAGGTTACACCATTAAAAGGTGTGAAAAAAGAGGGTGACCATTGGAGATTCTAGTGCCAGGTTTCATTATTTTGACCGTACAAGGAAATGCGGATGTAAAAGAAAGATGCCGGTATAGCGAAACGCCGTGTGAATAACGGCCGTATAGCGAGATACAAGTGTAACCTAAAACAAAATCATTTTGGATGTCTTATTAGGTGAACCCCTGAATTACCTTAGCCAGAACCCGTCCGATTTCTCTCAGAGTCATTTCCATGTCATCGGTCAACCAGAGCGCGTGATTTGTGATGACCACGTCGACCAATCCGTCCCTGACCGAGCTGAGGTCGTGGCCATCGCCCAGCACAATTTGCTCCAGGTGGAGACTTGGACCCAGATCAAATTGCTGAACAAACTCTTCGGGATTGTACAGGTCGTGGTCCTGGAGCACAGCGATAACATGGGCCTCCTCGGGGTACAACTGGAAGCTGGTCCAGGGTGAACTTCCGATCTCCAGGATCCGGATCTTACCATGCCGTAGCAGGTCAGGGCACTTAGACCTGCACAGGAAAAGGTCCATCAGCAGAGTTTGGTGCACGATAGCTAGGTAGGACTGGCGAGTTGCAGAAGGAAGAACGAACGGGCTTAAAACCAGTAAGATGAACCGAACAATGCGGAGGTGTTGTATCTTTATCCATCGTAGAAGCTCATGTAGTGTGTTACTAAAACCATTCGCAACAAAATTGAGTAACAAGAAGAGCACGGAAATCAAGATGTAGCGAACAAATATGTCCATGTATGAGAAAGGACCCTCTGGGAGGTCGAGGAATACGCGCCCCATGATGGAACTGATATTAGGGATTAATTGCCGGATTTGTTGGCTTTATAGAAAGGATCAAGTATTACGAAATTGCGCCAAAATTTGCGCAAGTTGGAGAATTTCAGTTGATCTGAAATTGCGCCAAATGCAAACGAAAAAGGTTTGACCGAATTCAAGGATTTGTTTAGTAAAATTCTTGCACTGCTGGTCTCGAAGCAAATGACAAAGATCTAATCCTACTCCGATTTTGAATTATTTATTAGCTGACCTTATACGATCATGATACATTAAAATATTGTAATATTAACTGGAATGCAATGTTTGCCAGTAATGATGGGAATTCAACATGATCGTGGTTTTGCATTTTATAAAAACATTTGTTATTTTGCGTACAACCTAAACAACAACACAAACGTTTAAAATTGATTCAAAGACCAAGTTGTGACTATTTTTGAGCATTTCCGGAAATGTGTGAACTCAGAACGTGTTTGACGACCGAATTGAGTGGCGCCATGAAACGTTTGAAGGAGTTGTTGGACAAGCCACCCTGGTCATTCTTTGGCCAATGTCCCTGATCACGTGACAGCCGTCGCAAAGTTGCAAAACACTGGACCAAATAGGGTTCACCAGTGCCTGCAATCGACGATAGCTGTACTCTCAACCACCGATGACGTGCTCCCAGAAAAAATATTTTCCACCCTGTTAGGCCAGCATAACAGATATTTTCACCGATAACATGCCCAAACGTGTTTCGTGACATAATGCATGGACTGCCCCTGGAGAAAGCTAAAACCCGGATCTACCCTGCTCCACCATTGTACCCTACCATCAATAATGGAACAGGCCAAGTTTCGATTCCCACCTGAGCGTAGCCTCTCGCCCTTCTCACGAGCGTGAAATTGCGAATTTATCGAGATTGTTAAGATTTGTTTGATCTCCTGGAAGACGTTGACCTCGTCCCTGAAGGAGCAGAGCTCGTAGGTGGTGATGACAACGTCGTGCAAATCGGCGAACAGGAATCGCCAGAAAAACAAAAATAATCGGCAGAATGTAGCTGTTTAGAATCCTGGACATTCGAACAAGTTTTCGAACGAACTCACGAGCTCCACGAATAACAAGGCACGAGACTTTCTGAAGTCTGGAATTCTGCAGTGGATTTCCTTTTTCGTCTATATAAAGCATATATACTGGTAAGAAGGACGTGATCCGATTTACGAATTGTTTGTTTACTGTAATTTTATCAAGTTTAATGAAAGTTGGGCCTATTTGAATCGAATGCCGATTGGGACGCAATCATATCTCACTCCAAAAAGTCCTTAAAAACCCGATAAAAATAATAATGCTCGTTTTATTACATGCTTGTTTATTTCAATAAAAACCACTTTTTCGTACAGTGTTAAAAACTTGATTGTTAATTGTTAACCATAACCAGGTTTTCGTGTTGAAATCCATGCAGGGTCCATCTGCGGCTGCATTATTAAAAAAGCTTTCGTGCGTTTGAAATAAATTGAAAATAGCGAGCAAAAATTCTATGTTCGAGTATTAAAATTATTTCGAACGTTCTAAAAATGATTCGTGATTATTCAAAACTTTCTAATGGTTTTCTGACACTTCCAAAAATGTGTGGCCCGATAATATTCTTTAAAACTGTAAGCGGCGCTATGAACGACTTGATGTTGGTCTCGGAGAAGCCGCCTTTGTCGATCATTTTGGCGATGTCTCTGGTCAGATGGCAGTTATCGTGAAGAACTGGCCAAATCGGGCTCAAAAACGTCTGCCAAGTGCGGTATTTGGTCCCTTCTGGACCGAGGACGTGCTCCATGAAGAAGTATTTGCCACCCTGAAAACATTACAAAACAAAGCAAAAATAAGCTTTTCTGTTTGTACTGTGATTTGAGGGGGGGATTCGTCAGCTCCGTCTCTTGGGGTTTTATCCTCAGACTTCCCCAAACCTGAAAACTTGACGTCGGGCCTATCAAAATTACATTTGTTTACACTATGAAGCACACTTACCGGAGCCAAAACCCGTTTGATTTCCTTGAGAACCTTTTCGACGTCTTTGACAGAGCAGAGTACGATTGTGGTGATGACCACGTCCACTGACCCATCCTTGACCGCGGCCAGGTCCTCCCCTGCCCCCAGCACCACCTGCTCCAGGTTGATATGAGGAAATTTGCTCGAATTCTCCTCCAGATATTGGCGGAAGTGAGGGTTGGGGTCGACTGCGATGAGGCGGGCGTTTTTGGGGTAAAACTTGAAGTTGGACCCCGGCCC